>RJWM01004756.1:52062-98241 GCA_004363535.1 Dasyprocta punctata
AAAATAAAATAAAATAAAATAGCAAGGAACCATGAAAAATCAATGCAACAGCTACTAGATGATGCAAGAATAGTATCAGATGGATCAGAGTCAATGAAGAAGCAGGAGACAGCAGAAATAACATAAAAAGCCTGTTCACAAAAATAATGGCAGCAAACTTCCCAAGCAGGAGAAAAGAATTTGACATATAGGTAAGTGAGGCATAGAGAACTCCAACTACCCATGATCAACAAAAATCTACACCAAGGCTATGATAGTCAAAATTCTAGAAATTCAGCACAAGAACAGAATATTAAAAAGCTGTTACAGAAAAAAAAGTTGCCTATAAAGGAAAACCTATCAGAATCACAGGAGACTTCTCATCACAAATCCTCAAGTAATTGACAGCTTAGAGTGAACTATTTCACATTCTAAAAGAAAACAACCTACAACCTCCAATTCAGATTGATGTACCCTGCAAAACTATCTTTTATACTTTATGATCCTGTCCCCACCCACCCAAGGCCTCATGTAATCATGGACGGGGCTGAGTCTGGTGTTTGTGATTGGTTTGTTGTCTGATGCTGGAATTGGTGATGTGAGTGTTGCACCCACCCAGGGGTGGCACTGACATACAGTGTAAGGATGATAGGAAGGTGCATCTTGCTCTCTCTCACCGGTTTGCCTTGCTGTTGTAGCGGCCATGAATGGTGGCCCCGCCACACCATGCTGCCTTGAAGCCAGCTGAGTATGGACTGAAACCCCCAAGAACTGTAAGAAATAAACCTTTCCTTCCCTAATTTTGGGCACCAGGTATTCTGTCTCAGCAATGAGCAAAAAGTAACCAAGACACTATCATTCAAAGTTGATGGAAAAATAAGATACTTCCATGAAACAGAACACCTGAAGAAATTCATGACCACCAAACCAGCACTCCAAAATGTTCTGAAGAACATTCTAGTAAGAGATAACAAAGATTACAATACCATGAACCCCAACAGAATGAATCCACCAGAAATTAAACAGAAGAAGAAAAAAGGAACCAACAACAGGAAATAAAATGACAAGGATAACTCAATACATATCAGTTATGACCATCAATGTAAATTATCTGAATGCACCAATCAAAAGAAAAAGACTGGCAGAATGGGTCAAGAAGCAAGATCCACCAATATGCTGCATACAAGAAATACATTTAACTCAAACAGATATTCATAGACTGAAAGTTAAAGGATGGAAAACAATACTTCATGTAACAGGAACCTGGAAAAAAGCAGGGGTAGCTATTCTACTTGCAGACAAAGTGGATTTCAAGCCAAGACTGATTAAGAGAGACAAAATCACTACATCCTTATAAAGGGATACCCAAGAAGAAGAGATAACAATCATAAATATATATGCAACAAATACCAGTGCACCCAACTACATTAAACAAATGTTAACAAACATGAAAAATCAATTAAGCACTGCTGTGGTTTATACACTGTGTCAACTTGAGAAGTCTAGCAGCTTAATTAAGTAACTCAGCAGCTGGGGTGTAGAGCACAGTTACCTGGTCATTGTTACAATTTGAGAAGGTCAGAAGTTTAACTGAGAGAGTCAGCAGGGAGCCAGGGGTCTTACTTTGTAAACATTCTTATCCTGTGCAAAGGAAGGCAAGGATGTTTGTGGATGCTACACCCACCCGGAGGGGGGGTGTCCTGAGTACTATATAAAGGAGAAGAGGCTTGCTCTGTCCCCACTTTTACTCTGGCTGCTTTTGCTCAGTTGTTGCCTTGAAGTTTTGTTCCTGTTCCATGCCACTCTGCCTTGGAGCCAGCTGATTGTGGACTGAAACCTCCAAAAACTGTAAGCTAAATAAACCTTTCCTTCCCTAATTTTGGGTGTCAGGTGTTTTGTCTCAGCAACAAGTGAAAAGTAACCAAGACAAGCACTAATACAATTGTAATGGGGGACCTCAATAACCTACTGTTATGAATAGATAGATCAACTAGACAAAGAATCCACAAATAAATATCAGAACTGAACCAAACTTTTGAAGAAATGGACTTGGTAAATGTTCCACCCCACACAAATACATATTCTTCTCAGCTGCACATGGGATATTCTCCAAACTAGATCACATACTAGCTCATAGAACATTCCTTAGTAAATGCAAATGAACTGAAATTATTCCATGCATATTTATCAGACCATACTGCAATGAAATTGGAAGTGAATGGTAAAAGAAACCACAAAAACTCCATAAACCCATGGAAATTGAATAATGCCCTCCTGAACAACCAATGGATCACAGAGGAAATTGAAGAAATTCAACAGTATCTACAATTAAACAATAATGCCAATACACCATGCCAGAACTTATGAGATGCAATGAAAGCAGTCCAAAAGGGAAATTTATAGTGATGAATTCCCATATCAAAAAAAAAAAAACAGTGAGATCAAACAAACAACTTAATGTTGAACCTCAAGCTTGCAGAAAAAGAAGAGTGAGTCAACCCCAAAGCTCATATGAGAGAGATTAAATACAATTGACAAGCCCTTAGCCAACCTTATCAAAAAAAGGAAAGAAAGACTCAAATCCATGCCTTCAGGAATGAAAGGGGGGAAGTGACAACAGATCCTGCAAAAATGCAGATCATCAGTACCTACTTCAAGAACCTATATTCTAATAAGATGGAAAACACAGACAAAATGGACAGATTCCTAGATACATATGAATGACTAAATCTGAATAAAAAAGATAAAAATTTGAAGTGGGTTTGGTGGTACATGCCTGTAATTCCAGCACTAAAGAGGTTGAGGCAGGAGGGTCACTGTGAGTTCGAGGCCAGCCTGGGTTACATAAGCAAGTTCAAGGCCAGCCTGCACTACATAGCAAGACCCTGTATCAAAACAAAATCTAAATTAACCAATAGCAGTCAATGAAATTGAAGACTTATTAAAAACCTACCAACAAAGAAAAGACCAGGCCCTGACGAATTCATTGCTGAATTTTACAAGAAATTTAGAGAAGACCTAATGCTACTACTTCTCAAACTCCTTAATGAAATTGAAAGAGAAGCAATACTCTCAAATTCATTCCTGGAAGCAAGCATTACCTTGATGCCAACCAAAAAATGTACAGACCTATCTCCCTAATGAACACAGACGTAAAAATCCTCAGCGTGACACTGGCAAACACAATGCAGCAAATCATTAAGATTATACACCATAACCAAGTAGGAGTCATCCCAGGGGTGCAGAGATGGTTCAACATATGCAAATCAATAAATGTAATACAGAGCCGGGCGTGGTGGCGCACGCCTTTAATCCCAGCACTCGGGAGGCTGAGGTAGGCGGAGCATTGTGAGTTCGAGGCCGGCTTGGGCTACAACGCGAGTGCAAGCCCGGCCTGGGCTACATAGTGCGACCCTGCCTCAAAAAAACCAGGGCCGGGAGTTTGGCTCAGTGCCTTAAGCGCCTGCTCTGGCAGGCACGAGGTTGTGAGTTCAATGCCTGGTGCCGCAAAAAAAAAAAAAAAAAAAAAATGTAATACATCATATCAATAGAGCAAAGGACAGAAATCACATGATTATTTCAATAGATGAAGAAGAAGCAGCTGACGAAGTGTAATGCTCATTCATGATAAAAAAAAACTACATAAAATTGAAATTGATGGTCCTTATCTCAATCTGATAAAAGCCATCTATGACAAACCAATAGCTAACATCATACTAAATGGTCCAAAACTGAAAGCTTTCACTCTAAAATTAGGAACAAGACAAGGATGTCCACTGTCACCACTCTGATTCAATATAGTTCTGCAAACATTAGCCAGAACAATTAGGGAAGAAAAACAAATAAAAGAAATAAAGATAAGATTAGAAGAAGTTAAATTATCATTATTTGTGGATGACATGAGCCTCCACATAGAAAACCCTAGCTGGGCGTGACGGCACACGCCTGTAATTCCAGCATTTGGGAGGATGAGGCAGGAGGATCATTGTAAATTCAAAACCAACCTGGCTATGAAGTGAGCTCAAGGCCAGCCTGAACTGCATAGTGAGACCCTGTATCAAAAAGAAAAAGAAGAAAGAAAGAAAGAACCCTAAGAACTTGACCAAACAACTTTAAGATTTAATAACCAGGTTCAGCAGCATTGCTTAAGTCAACACTCAAAAATCAGTCGCATTCCTGTACACAAATAACAAACTCACTGGGAAAGAAATTAGGAAAACAACACCTTTCACAATAGCATCAAAAAATTAAATATGTAGGAATCAATCTAACAAAGGAAGTAAAAGATCTTATGTTGAAAACTACAGTACTCTGAAAAAGAAGACTGAAGAGGGTATCAGAAAGTAGAAAGGCATCCTTTGTTTTTGGGTGGGAAGCACCAACATAGTGAAAATGACCATACTCCCAAAATTGTTACACAGATTTAGTGCAATTCGTATGAAAATTTCAATAGCATATCTCACTGAATTAAATAAAGCAATCCTAAAATTCATTTGAAGTCAGAAGAGACCTAAAGTAGCAAAGGCAGTTCTGGGCAACAAAGCCAAAGCAGGGGGCATCACACTCCCTGGCTTGAAGCTGTACTGCAGTGCTACTGTGATTAAAAACAGCATGACACTGGCAAGGAAATAGACCCGAGAAATAATGGAACACAATAGAAGATGCAGATGCAGAAACAGCTCCAAGCACACTGAGCTACCTTATTTTTGACAAAGGGGCCAAACATGTTCACTGGGAGAAAGATAGCTTCTTTAATAAATGGTGCTGGAAAAATTTGCTTTCCACACGCCAAAGACTAAAACTAAATGCACATCTTTCACCATACACTAAACTAAAATTGAAATGGATCAAACATCTAAATATTAAAACAGAAACATTAAATCTATTGGAAGGCAGAATAGGTAGAACTATCAAAGACATTGGTGTAGGCAAAGACTTTTGAACAAAACCCAGCTCACATGGAAACTATCACAAAGAATCAACAACTGGGATCTCATCCCATTAAAAAGCTTTCTCACAACAAAAAACCACCAACAGAGTGAAGATACAACACACAATGTAAGAAAAAAAATTTCCAGCTGTTCTTTAGACCAAAGGACTAATACCTAGACTATATAAAGAACTCAAAAGAAAAAAAATCAGATCCCTGAAATTTAAAGACCCAATGCAAAAATGAGCTTCTGAAATGAACAGGCACTTCTCAGATTAAGAAGCAGAAGCAGCAGATAAACAGCAGGTAAATATATGAAAAAATATTCCACATCACTGATCATTTGAGAGATGCAAATTTAAACAATGCTGAGATTCTTTTTTTTTTTTTTTTTTTTTTTTGCAGCACCGGGGATTGAACTCACAACCTCGCACCTACCCGGGCAGGCGCTTAAGCCACTGAGCCAAACTCCCAGCCCTGGTTTTTTGAGGCAGGGTCGCACTGTGTAGCTCAGGCCAGTCTTGCACTCGCGTTGTAGCCCAAGCCGGCCTCGAACTCACAACGCTCCACCTACCTCAGTCTCCCGAGTGCTGAACAATGCTGAGATTCTATCTCCAGAAAGAATAGCTATTATCAAGAAATCAACTAATAATAAATGCTGGTGGAGCTGTGGGGGAAAAGGAAACCTTCTCCACTGCTGGTGAGAGTGTAGGCTGATGCAGCCACTGTGGAAATCAGTGTGGAGATTCCTCAAAAACTAAAACTAGAGCTTCTATTTTCCCCAGCTATTCTCCTTCTTGGTATCTTCTTGACGGAATTACAAGCAGCATACAAGAGTGATATATGCACACCCATGTTCATAGCAGCACAGTATGTAATACATAAATCTTAGAAACAGCCTAAATATCCACCAACTGATTAATGGACATAAAAATATTTTTCTAATGTAGTACTACTCTGCCATAAAGAAGGATAAACTTGAGACATATCTAGCTAAATGGATACACCTTGAGGCCATACTCTTAAGTGAAATAAATCAGACACACGTGTTTAAATACTGCATTGTTTCTCTATTGTGAGAAATCATAAGTGTAAATATGGTAAGTATACAATAGATACTTGGAAATCGGAAGAAAATGTTCAAATGAGAAGGGGAACAGTGGGGTGAGGGCCAAAGGAAAGAAGGGACAAGAGAAAAAAGAGAATAGAAGGAAAAAAATGGACAGAAAGCTTTTGTAAATAAGGAGGGAAAGAGGGGTCAAAAGGAAGGGAGGGGAATGAGAGAAGAAGAATCAGCTAGATATGTCATGTCAAGCTGGGCATGGTGATGCATACCTGTAATCCAGCACTCAAGGCTGAGGCAGGAGGACTGTTGCAAATTCGAGACCAACCTGGGCTACAAAGTGAGCTCAAGTCCAGCCTGAACTGCATTGCGAGACCCTGTCTCAGAAAGAACAACAACAAAAAAATGTCATGTACAGGTACAAATTCCCTATAATGAATATTATCATTAGGTATATCTAAAATGTACCAATAGGATTTTTTTAAGCACAAAAGAAAGAAAGCAAAAGAGAACAAAAAAGTGGGCAAGGAGGTATAGTTATTGATGATTATGGGAAGTTGTGCTCAGGGCAAGTCTGTGCTGACAAAAAATCAGGCAGGGACAGAAAAAAGTGCTGGGAGACAGAAAAGTAAAAGTACTATGCACATGGCACAGCACACAGAAAAGTAACAGCACAGATAAATCACACTTGCAGAATTTAAAGGATACATACCTCAGCCCAGGTACTTCCCCTCGAATCCCTCGGTGTGATCGACAGACATGATCAGCAGGGTGCCAAGTCATCCTACAGGCTTTCAGCATACATGCCTGTCCCAGAATTCAGTTTCATTGTAACTAATGCATGATATGTAGTACACGTTTATAACCTTTAATGAGGTGCAGTAGGGTGAAGGTGGTGACTAAAGGTCAAGCAAGAAGATCCAACACATGTGTGTCCTTCCCTGGAGCACCAGAGATCTCCTGGGATTTTGTTATTTTATTTTCTCTCTCTCTTAGGCCAGTGGAAGCAGGAATGTCAGTAGGGTCCTGTTTAGAGTTAAATGGGTAGAAGGCAATGTCTCCCTTAGCTCCACTGTTTCTAACTGTATACCACTGGGGAGGGGTCCACAGTGCTCCTTCCGGAGGGTCTGTCTTCAGGCAGATCAACAGTTCCCCAAAGCCTCCCCTCAGTCCTCTGTTCCACAAGTGCCCTTGGTTCAAAGTTATCAGCACATCGAAGCTGCACGAGGTGGGGGTGGGGGGGTCACATTTCCTGAACCCCTTCATAGATAAGGGGGTTTCAGAGGAAAGCTTTTCCTTCCATTCGTATTTTTCAAATGGCTTCAGCTCAAGTAATCAGTATAGCCAAGTGTCTTGTCTACTTTCTCGTCACTGAGACACAATACCTGACCCTCTCGGTTCAAAGGGGAAAGGTTTATTTTGGCTCATAGTTTGTAGAGGTTTCAGTCCATAGTCAGTTGACTCCAGGGCCGGGTCATATGGCAAAGGGGCCTGGCCAAGGAGAAATAACAGCCACTGGCATGGCAAGCAGGAAGCAGAGAAAGATCAAAGGAGGAAGAAGGGAGACACGCCCTTCCAAGCCACAGCCCCAGTGCCTCACCTCAACCAGACTTCACCTCCCAACACCACACTCAGCTATAAACTCAGCAGTGGATTACTTCACTGATTAGTATCATACTCCCATGATCCAATTGCCTCCCCAAAACCCCATTTATGAGTGCATGAGGCTCTGGGGGACATCCAAACCACAGCATCAAGCCACATGTTTTACAGTGGCATATCCCAAACTCCTGGTGTGTTTCTGAGCAACAAGGGGAACAGTATTGATTCACATGAGAAGAAGACAGGCACGGTGGTGCACATGTGTGATTCCAGCACCCTGAGAGGCTAAGGCAGGAAGATTGGAAGTTCAAGCTCAGACCCTATTGAAAAATGAAAACTAAAGAACCAGGTGTGGTGGTGCACACCTGTAATTCCAGCACTCAGGAGGCTGAGGCAGGAGGATCATTGTGAGTTCAAGACCAACCTGGGCTACAAAGTGAGCTCAAGGCCAGCCAGAACTGCATAGTGAGACCCTGTCTCAAAAAGACAAAAATAGACAAATAAATAAAATAAAATAGGGTCCAGGTAAAAGTCCTGGATACAAAGTCCCTGAATTCAATTTTCAGCGCTAAAATAAAAGAAAAACAAGTAGTAAGTCCTTTTTATGACACTTCATCTGTTCATTAAAATAAATTTTTACACAGCTAAGGTTCACATCAACTAGGTATGTGCCCAGGCCTGTGGTCCCAGTGACCTGGAGACTGAGGAGGGAGGGATGGTCAAGCTGATGGGCTGGAGGCCAGCATGAGCCACACAGTGAAACCCCATCAAGAAAGAGGGGAGGGGAAGAGGGTCATTTACATCAAATGGTCAAGAAATAGTACAGAGCACCTATATTCAGAAAGAGTTAGAAAGGTCTATCTCCTAAGAAAGAAGGTTAAGGGACTGGGGAAACAACTTAAGGATAGAGTGCTTGCTTAGCATGAGCAAAGCCCTGGGTTTGATGCCCAGTAACATAGATAGTACAGTTACAGCTGTACTACTCCCCTGCGCTCAGCTGAACCTGTGAAGCGCCCCAGGGTTACCCCCTGACCTTTGTTCTAAGGCCTACTACCCAGAGACAGAGATAAGACCCCCTTGGCCCCACTTGCAAAATTCCAAAGTCCCAAACTAAGATGCATGTGTGCCAGACTTTCTGGCATGATCTACACTGTAAGTCCTATAGTAACCTTTCTTTGAAGGTTCATGCATATGGACTGCATTTCATACATACAATTATAACAGAGTGAATTATGAGAACCGACCTGCATGGCAGACATACCTAACATGATTCAGCACCCCATCAATCACACTTTGGGAAACCCCACAGGAGGCACACTAGACCTGGCACAACACTTTATATTCTGAAACCCAGCATCCTTGTGCGCTTGTGCCATTTTCTTTTCTACTGGCATGAGCCTACTCCAGGTGTACCATTTTCCTGTTTAAAACTTTGCTTTTTCCTTACTGCTAGGTACCTTAGCCAGTTCTTCGTTCATCATACACAAGTACCTAGAAGTCCATCTAGGATTCATACCCATGGCAACACCAGCACTACAAAAAAGTAAGGAAAGAATAGGTTAAGCTTTTGGAACAGGATGATGGTGTACACCAGCGATTATGACTATGATCACAAGTTTGAGCTCAGCCTCAGGAACCTAGCCACTGAGTGACACCCTGTCTAAAAATTTAAAAAGGGCTGGAAAGCAGTCCATGGACTCAAGAAGTTATTTTTCCTCCTTTGCGTCTGGCCCTGGCTCATTGAAACTGGGTGTTAAGAAGATCCCTTTCATGTTGACTTCCATGGCTTCCAGTTCTGTCATTCTGCAGTCTTTTTGCCCTTCTGTGCTTGAGTTTTCAATCCATTTGCCATTCTGTACACATAAACTAGCAGTTTCTGCAGCCTCAAGTCTCCTTGTCCTGTGCTCAATGGTGGACACAGTGAAAGCTGGACTTTTTATGTCTTTTTTTTTTATCAGTCACTATGCTCCTGCCTCACTCTCTCTAGTGTCATGTCTTTAGTCTGATTGGCCATGATACTACCAGGTCTTGGGGTGCTGGAGTCTCCTTCTAGAGGTGGTTTCTAGATTCTTTCTGTCCTGAACAAAGAACTAGTCAAGACAAATGCAAAAGTGGTGACGTTTTACATTTATTAAAGATACATGGTAGGCAAACACACATGCTCTGCAAAGTGAGCTTGGGCCAGCTAAAAGTAGGAAAACAAGTACACCCTACAGAGTGAGGACAGGAGACAGAGAGAGAGAGAGAGAGAGACAGAGAGACAGAGAGACAGAGAGACAGAGAGAGAGAGTCAGAGAAAACAGTGGCCATGAGGAACATGGCAATCTTCTTTTATATCTGCTACTCCTCAGGCTCTCAGATCTAGGCAGCCCTATCAAAAACCTGCTGGAGCTGAGCATGGTTGTGCATACCTATAATCCCAGCACTCAGGAGGCTGAGGCAGGAGGGTTTCTGTGAGTTCAAGCCCAGCCAAGGCTACAAAGTGAGTTCAAGATCAGCCTAAACTGCATAGTGAACTGCAGTTTCAAACAAACAAACAAACAACAAATAAATAAAAACCTGCTTGAGTTCTAACAAGAACTGAAAATAGCACTCTCTGATTTGTTCTACCAGGATTTGGGGAACTGTTCAGCATGTGTCCTGGAATTTGGTAATCAGTAGGTCATGCCCACTACCCCAGCCAGTTTGCCTTGCCCTAATCTCCTGCCTTCTGTCCCTTTCTTAAGAAGTTCTTGTTTCTGAGTAATATATTATATATATTCACTTATCAAAAATACGACACTTAATATTGCTACACCTACAAGGATAAACACATTCCTGGAGGTTCCAGGATACCACTTCAGGAGTAATTCAGAGGAGCAATCAGGAAAAGCAGTATTTTTATTATACTTTCAGAGAATTTTTTAATTTGTGAGTTTAGCAACGGATTTTTTGTTTTAACCACAAATTAAACCCAGGGTCTTTGCACAGAGCTATATCCCAGCCTTTTTTTCTTTTTTGAGACAATATCTAAGTCACTAAACTTCCCTTGCTGGTCTAATACTGGCGATCCTCCTGACTCAGCCCCCTGAGTGCTAGAATTGGGACACCACACCTGGGTCGGCCACTTCTTGAATCTATTTTCGTGGAACTTCCATGCACGAGTATGTAAACTGTAGTTTCCTTTGCTAATATGTTTTATGTCAATCAATTCTTGGACAAGCTGCGACCTGCCCGCCCCAGAGGGTGGACGGAAGCAAGCCCCCCCCCACTTGAAGCCGCACGCCACCCCTCCCCACAGAGCAGGCGCGAGTCCCCAGATAGGAGACACCCGACAAGTCCCGCCACACAGGAGGAAGCGATGGAGCAGGCGGGTGCACCAAGCGCAGAACCGCGGGAAAAACCCCTCTACGCCTAACTAGGAGCTGTCTTCGCCCTGTGGTCACAACCCACGGCGGGCGCCAATGTGCAGCTCAGAGGTGGTGCCGCAGGGCGGCCTGGGAATTGTAGTCCAGCGCAACAGAGGGTCTGCGCCACGGTGCCTGCTGGGAGTTGCAGTCCAGCGGGCTGAGGGGCGAAAGGCGGAAACGATTTCGGAGTAGGCCGCGGCTGGAATCAGCCTGCCGCTGGACCGGGGCTCATTTCAACCACTGCCTACTATCTTTAAGCAGAGAAAGCTAATTAGTACATTTCCTTCTCTGGTGCTAGCAGCAATGCCTCAGACCCCGGTTCCACGGGAGTCTCGCTCCGCTCCTGGGCTCCGGCACTAGCCACAGTCTTCTGCACCGGTCCCTCGGCCATCTTCGGCTGGGTTGCTCTGAGGAGGGCCCGCGCTGACCAGCGCTTGGGGGCGGGGCTTCTTGGGGCGAGGGCCTTACGGAGCGGCGTTCTAGCGGGGTTTCTTGGGGCGGAACCTACGTGAGCCGCGCTCGGGGGCGGGGTCTCCTGGGGGCGGAACCTGCGTGTGCAGAGGCGGGGCGGGCCGCTGTGGTCAGCGGCTCGCGCGCTCTGGAGGCCGGCGGCGGCGGGCTGCTCGGTTTCCGGCCGCCGGCGCACGAGGCCGCCCATGGACCGCGCGGCGGCGGTGAGGGTGGGCGCGGCGGCGAGCGCCGGCGTGTGCGCCCTGCTGGCGGGGGCGGTGCTGGCGCAGTACCTCTTCAGCCTGCGCCGGAGAACGGGCCGCAAGACCAAGATCATCGAGATGGTGAGTGGAGCGGTCGGCGGGGCCGGGGCCGGGGCCGGGGCCGGTGTCCGCTGTAGACTTGCAGGCTTCGTACTCGAGTCTTACTCCTCCGTCACAGACTTAGCAGAAGTCCCCTTCTGTGTTCCCCCAGTTCCTGCACTGATGTTGAAATAATGTTCTTAGCCAGGTGTGGTGGCACCTGCTTGTCATCCCAGCACCCGGGAGGCTAAGGCGGGAGGATTGCCGCAAATTCGAGGCCAGCCGGAGCTACATATTGAGTTCAAGGCCAGCTTGAACAACGAGGCCTTATCTCAAAAAGCACCCCCCCCAAAAAAAAGTGCCTCAAAAATCCACTAGACGTACATAATAAGTGACGCGTTCTGAAGTTGGGTTTGTTTAGTTTTGTATTTAACTAGATCTAACATGGGCAAGACAAGTCCATTTTCTTTCCTGGAGTACACAGTCCTGGGTCTCCCCAGACTGGGCGCTGTGCGTGTGAACATCTGGGTGAACATCTGGGTGCCTGTGCCGTACAGATAACGTCGTCCTTCGTAGGTAGCGCAGGGTGTGCTCATCTTGGTGGAGGAGATGTGGAGGCCCACGGCACAAGGGCGAATATGGGATCAGCTTTGCTTTATTGAAAGTAAATTTAAAAAACCAGCTCTCACAGGTCTCATTCCAGTAAGATTCCTACATTTTGAGCTAATGTGCTCTTGGGTTATGTAACTTATTTTCTCTGCTTCTGTATTCTTAGGAAATGTTTCTGTCTTCAAAGTTTCCTTTTGTTCGTAGTGCTGTCTTGCTTAAAACACAACGATTTTCTTTTTGCTCCACGCTCAAAATTTGTAATATATATGTGAATATATTATATTTATATATATATACTAACATATTTATAGTGTCCTTATATACGTGAATTGCCTTATCCTGTGTGTACTTAGGTTGTGAATTGGGCTTGCAAAATCCTAAGGAACGGTTTGCTCGCTTTGAAAAATAATGAAGGGCCATCAAGAATGCTAACTTCACTTACCATACTGTAGCACCAGCCACACCTACGTGTAGACAGAGTACAGTATTTTAATGGGTGTAGCCTGCAAGTAGCTTTACAGTGAAAATGATGGTTTTAACTCTTGTGGTTTTCCTAGGTTACTTCTTCAGATGGAAAAAGTATTTGACTGTGAGAACCAAAATGTGGGTTCCTGCTGTGGTACTTTTTCTTTAGAACACTCGTGTTTTAGGGCATCACCTCCTCCCATTGCCCACCTTCATCCTTTAGAGCTTCTGCACCCCCAAATGAGGCCTGTCTTTCAGTTTTCCTGCCAGCGTCTGGGGGAGTGGCTGGGAGGCTGTGCCTGCCCAGCAGAAATGTCCCCTAAGGCAGAGACCTAAACACTAGGTGGCAGAGTGGAGACAGGGAGAGGTGAGTGAAGACTGCTTTCCTTCCAAAGTACTGTATTCATCATTTTGCATCTTTTCTGAAGCCGTAGAACAGCCTGCCCTACCTGTTAGCAGTGGAGCTGCAGCTGGTTAGATTTCTCTTTCTGGCATCCAAAGTCTCCTTAAATTGCTAACTAACCTGGCATAGTCGAGCGTTTATTTTAGCTGAATTTTTTGTGGTACTAGAAATTGAACCCAGGGCCTGCTGCATGTTACACAAGAAGTGCCACTAAGTTACGTCCCCAGCTTTTTGGAGGAGCTGGGGAGGCAACACTCACTAAGCTGCCCAGGCTGGCCTTGAACTTTTGGCCCTCCTGCCTCAGCCTCCTAAGTCACTGGGATTTCTGACATGTGCCACCATGCGCAGACAAACATTTTTATTTTTAAGTAAACTTTTTATTTTAGAACAACTTAGATATAGAGAGATACAAAGTAGGTAAGTATAGAGTTTTCATGTCCCCTATGCAGTTTCCTCCATTGTTGACATCTTACATTACTGTGGTTCGTTTGTTACAATTGATGAACAAATACTGATACTTTCTTCAATATCCATGCTTTATTCAGATTGCCAGTGTTTTTATGTAATGTCTCCTCTAGGAATTGCCCCTCTTCACATGTGCTCTGCCTCTGCGATACACTGCCTCCTCCTACCTCTCAGCTGTACCAGTTTCTCAGAATTTACTTACGTTTGTCATAATTTTGAGTACTTGTGGTCAGGCATTAAATAGACTATCACTGAGTGGGGTTTTGTCTGCATTTTTCTTTCAATTAGCGAACTTTGCAGTTTTTGTAAAGTTAAAGTTATTTCCTCTTCCCTCCCTCCACACTGTGCTTTGGAAGGAAGTCAGTGTGAGATGTTCATAGTGACACGCTTGGCTGTAACCAAGAATGGATCCCTTTCTGTTCCTTCTCAGCACATTATAAATCCCAGCGACTTCCTGTAACTTGACAGCATTTCAGGTATCACCAGTATCATCCATCTGTAAAAACCATTTTCAGAGATGAGATATGTAAGAATCTCACTACAACTTAGCATTAAAAATGAATATTTACAGTAGATTTTGATGGCAGTAAATGGTCACTTTGAAGTCAAGTGAAATTTTAAATTATTTTCTAAAATTCAGTTATGTGTGTGTGGTTCGTTGTCTGTTCACCCCGCCACCACCACCACCACACACACACACTGTGGATCACACCCGGGGCCTCATGCATATGAGACAAGTGCTCTACCGCTGAGCTCTATCCTTAGCCTTTTTAAAAAGTTTCCTTTTGAGCACAGTTCCACAAACTGACCCACTTTAGCTTCTGGGGTGATTGAGACTACAGGGATGTTCCAGCACACCCAGTTGTGTTTGGGTTTTGTTTTATTTTGTGTTTTGAGAGAGGATCTCTTTTGCCCAGACAGGTGTTGAACTATTGGGCCCGTGATCCTCCCACAGCTCCCAAGGCAGCCGGGACATATGTGGCACTATCACATCCAACTAGTTAGACTGGATTTTCCTCAGTAAAGTTGCTCAAATTTGTTTTTTCTTTTGTTAAATAAATACCTCTGTATCCTCAAGTGTATCTCTTGGGTCACAAAACTTAGAATATTCACTGACTGACCATTTTTGGGGTTTCCTATTGGAGTGAATAAATTTCTGCCAAAATTTTATGATCTGTTTGGAAAAAGCTAAGCATCCAGAAAAGCAAACACTTTGTATGCATAAGCATAGGATGTGAAATGGAGTGTGATGACTTCTATTTTAACAGAGGCTTGTTACCAAGTAATGATATCTGGTTAAAGTTAAATTACGGACTGGGGATGTAGCTCAGTGGTAGAGTGCTTGCCTGGCATGCATAAGGCCCTGAGTTCAATCCCCAGTACCACCAAAAAAAATTTAAAAAGTTAAATCATAACTGGAAATCCCACAGAGATTTACTGGATATTCAGAGTTTTCCAAGGTATCAACATGTTAGTTTGTCCTGATTGTAGGCCTGGTTCTCTGCTTTAAAGATGTAAAAAATTTAGTCACCATCATCTCAGACAACAAATTCACGATATGGGACTAAGATTAATTTTGTCATCAAGGTCAGACCCATGTTTATGCTTTAGACTATTTCTATTGATGAATTACTAATTTTAATTTTATTAATTTTATTATATTAAAAAAGGAGTACTTAACAGAAAAAAATCACCAAAATTAAGTATTGAGTTTTTATTATTTATTGAGGGCTTATAAAAAGCATCAAAATTTTCAACATCAACAAGTTTTTTGGTGTACTAAGTCCAAAAGCAAGCAACACAAATTCTTAATGAAATACAATGAAAATACCAATACAACTAAAAAAAAGTAATCTTTACTTCATTTATCACACCTTAGGGCAGTCTGCACACTTAACAACAGCACATTCCATACACATACTGCTACACTAACAGTGTGTGTCTTTTGCCTTCCTGGCCTTTTTTGTAGGACATACTTGACATCTCAGTTGCCTTGATATTTTGTCTTATTACAGTGTAACAGGGCCATAAAATATCAGTAGAATAAAGTACTAAATTCTTAATATATATATAATTATATATATATTAATTATTATATAATAATTATTATATAATATATAATAATATATATAAAATATCAGTAGAATAAAGTACTAAATTCTTAATATATATTGTGCATTTAGAATGAGCATCAGCATTTTCACATCAGCTGTGTACTTGATTACAACACCTAAAAGATAACATCAGAAATAAATTCCTAGATGAACTACAATGAAAAGACTAGTAGAACTCTACCACAAAAATAAACTTTGGGGCTCAGTGGCATAGGCGCCTGCCTGGTAAGGGCAAGGTCCTGAGTTCCATCTCTAGTACCAAAAATAAACAAACTTTTCTTCAACTGTCACACCGACGGCAGTCTTCACACATGACAACTGCATGCTCTATGCACACGTCTCACTTGCACTGACAGCTTGTGCTTAGCTTTCCTTTCCAAAGTGGCAGTCTTGTCACCTCTCTTCCTATTTAGTCAGGAGCTTCCTCCTGTATTGTACAACATGCATTTAGCAGGGAAATAAGATATCAAAATCAAATATGTAATGAGGGCTTAGACTAGACATCATTTTTCACATCAGGCTAGTATTAGGCTAAAGTACAACTTTACAGTAGAAAAGTCTTATACCCCTTGGGTTTTAATGGAACAGTCTCACTGTTTGCTATGGGATTGGGGTCTGCATCCAGGGCCTTTGCACTGAGCTACAACCCACCCCTTTTTATATTTTTCATTTTGACACTACATTGGCCTGGCCAGTCTTGAACTTGATTCTCCTGCCTCAGGTGCTGGGATTACAGGTGTGTACCACTATGCTCAGCTCCTGAAGCATTTGACAGATTATTGCATAGTTCACATGAGTAAATCTTCCTTTTATATTCAGTCGTTTTGCTAATGTGACGTGTCTCTGGGTTCCTGTGACCTTTTCATAGGACAGTCCAAGTGCTGCTCTGAATTACCCAGTCAAAGCACTCTAACCCAAGAGCAGAAGAGTGGGAGCATCAGAGTAGCCCAGAGTAACCAACCTCATACACATGTTTTGAGTTTCCTGTTTTAGCTTTACAATTCATTTAGTTTGCACTCTGATCCAGGATTACAGGACTGCCTTTGTTTTTATTTTTATGATGTCAGGAATTGAACCTCTAGTGCATTGCACACACTGGACAAGCACTCTACCAGTGAGCGATGCCCCAGTCTTTTTTAATATTTTTAAAAACTAGCAGGTATGGCGTCCTATGCCGGTAATCTCAGTATTCTGATGGATGAGGTAGGATGAGCACCAGGAATTGAGGCCAGTGGTGCCAGGCTACATAGTGAAACCCTATCTCAAAAAGAAAAAAAATTTTTAACCGTGATTTCCAAAACTTTTAGGTAAGATCAGTTTTCTGAGCAAGTATTTAGTACTTATCCCTTGCTTAGGACATAGCACTGCATGCCTAAGTCACCTATAAGAACAAGAACTCTGGTTTGAGCAGATCTGGTCTCAAGCTCTTACTTTTTTTTTTTTTTTTTGGTACCGGGGATCAAACTCACAACGTCGTGCCCGCCAGGCAGGCGCTTAGGCCACTGAGCTTAAATCCCTGGCGCAAGTTTTTGCTTTTCTACTTAATAAGTGTTATTATCTTGAACAAGTTTCTAAGTTCTCCAACCCTTAAACAAATTATCTTTTTTTTTTTAAGTGAGTCTTGCACAGTATCCAGGCTGGCTGAAACTTGCTGTGTCACCCATGCTGGTCTTAAATTCACAATCCTTTTGATTGTGGCATACTCTAATTTCAGGCATGTAGAATTAGAATTTTTTAAAAAGTCCCTCAATCTCTCTAGGCCCCATCTCATTTTCCATGTCTATAAAAAGGAAGGTACAGTATCTGTCTTTAATTGTGGGTATGAAATGATTTAACGAACATCTGGCTTTTGGTAACCACTTAATAAATAGATGTGATTATTACCCTACAGCACAGTCTGTGCATTTCTTCTGCCTCCTCTCCTTTATTTGCCCTTTATTTTGAAGGCAACAAGAGTCCTTGAGAAACCATGAAAGGTTTTTCTGTTGTTGTTGTCGTTGTTGTTGTTACAGTGCTGACAATAGAACTCATAATCAGAGGTTTCAAAGAATAGTTAATAATTAGCACTGAACTTTATGCAGATAATGTGGATGTGGTGGAGTGAAGGGCAGCATCTGGAATGAAGAGCATTAGTCAGGAAGCGTTGGCAGCATCCTTGCAGAAGATGCTGGAGGCCTTGAACGAGGCCACTGAGCAGGAAGGATGAAGTCAGGGCTCAGGAGATAGAGAACCTCAGAAGTGACTCAGCAGGGCTTGATGGCTGCATGGATGCTGAAATCATAATCCTGGATTTGATCCAGGTTCTCAGTCACAAAGCTGTGTGACCTTAGGCCAAGTACCTGGTGCTCTGACTCCATTTCCTTATCTGCTTATTGGGGGATAATAATAGCACTGCTTACTACATAGATTAGCTACAGAGTTAAATGAGTTCACAGTGCTTGGGAAACTGCTGAGAGTTTATTGCTTATGATCATTAAAGAGATCAATTATAGGGAGGAATGGCTTTAAGGTTACCAGGAAAACTGATTCTAGTTGCATTTTTAATGAAGAGAGTAAAGGGGCATTCCAGCACTTGGGAGGCTGAAGCAAGAGGATTGTGAAGTGAAGGCCAGCCTAGACTAGATGGTGAGACTCTGTTACAAAAAACAAAACAGGCCGGCCTTGCACTCAGGGCAATCCCCCTCCTCAGCCTTACAAGTGCTGGGATTATAGGTGTATACCACTATGTCCAGCTTTCTAATTCTCTTATTAGCAGATTTCTTATTTTTCTATAATAGAAACCTATCCAAAAAGAGATGAGATGGTTTGGTCTTACTTATTTTTTCTTATATTCTTTTTAAATTCTCCAAAGCAGGAATATCTATCCAATGAAGTAAAATGTAGGTACAGGACCAGAACAAATGTGTAGTTTTAACATTGGCCCCTAACAGGCAGAAAGGAGAGAAAATAAAAAGTTATTTGGACAGCAGGAGAGGAAAGTGTCAAGACTGACTGCCCCCACTGGGAAGGTTGTCATTTCTGAATCGGGCACAGGATTTATTGTTTCTTTGCTGACATTAACTATTACTCCTTAAACAGCTGGTGCTGTGTTTTTGAAACTTCACCATGGGTTTTTTTGGGAGATAAAACTTCTACTGAAAACTTCTCGATGGTAAGAGATAATCAGATGTTCTTGGATGCTAAACCAAGTGACAAGCCTTCTAGTGAGTCTGTATTTAGAAAAGGGAGGAGAAACAAGTTTTATATCACTACTTCAGTGAAGCAACATTATCACTTTTAAAAATCTCTGTTTCAGCTTTTGCCTAGCTCATATCAGTGCTCAGATAGGGAACCCTTTAGGACCTGTTTAGAATTTGTGATGTTTTTGTGAAGTATTTTCTCCGAACCCCTTTGGCATTGTCCTCATAACCCAGGGTTTATATGGTGTCTTGTGTCCTTTACTGTTGAGTCTGCTGTCTGGGGATCTGGGTGAATATGGTTGTTTCTTTGTTCTCCCTTCCGCCTTTTGCAGGGTTCAGGAGGTGCACATGCTGGGTAGGCCTGGGCCACTGAGGTACACGCTCACCCTCTTTATTTGGAGACAGAGTCTTGCTATGTTGTCCAGGCTGGGCTTGAATTTGAGATTCTTTTGCCTCTAGTAGCTGGGGTTACAGGTGTGTGCTATCATACCTGCCTTGTCTCACTTTTTAAAAACTATTATTGCCGGGCATGGTGGCACATGCCTGTGATCCCGGCACTCGGGAGGCTAAGCAGGAGAATTGCTGTGAGTTCAAGGCAACCCTGGGATATAAAGTGAGTTCAAGGCCAGTCTGAGCTCCATAGTGAAACCCTGTCTCAAAAAGACCAAAAAAAAAAAAAAAAATTGTTATTAGTTGCCCTTGACTAGGAGAAACAGAAACCCCAAAACAGTGACTTTAATAAACAACACAAATTTTTTTTCTCTTGTGGGTGGGCTTTGAGACATTGTAACATATGTGGGTGGCCCTCACTATGCAGAGCAGGATGACCTTGAACTCCTAATCCTCCTGCCTTAGCCACCTAAGTGCTGAGTTTACAGGTGTGTGTTAACCATGCCCAACTTTTCTTGGTTATTTATTTAGTTTTTTTGAGACAGAGTCTCACTATGTAGCCCAGGCTGGCCTTGAACTCACAGTGATTCTCCTGCCTTAGCCTCCTGAGTGCTGGGATTACAAGCGTGTGCCACCACAACAAACTCTTGCCAATTTCTGATGCAGTTCTGGAAATCTTTCTTGAATGTCTTTATGAGGGGTGACCAAAAATACGGTGAATGCCACTACTACAACCAACTCTTTTGCCAATTTCTGATACAGTTTTGGAAATCTTTCTTGAGTGTCTTTATGAGGGATGATCAAAAATACAGTGAATGCCACTGTCAAGTGCTATCCAGCAGAAAGGCAGGCTTTAACATGACACTGTGTCCTCATCCACCTTATTTACTATATCTGGCACCATGCAAATTCTGGCTCTTCCCGCAAGTCAAAATGACCATGAAAGGTCAACATTTTGAATCCATTCAGGATATCAAGGTAACTAGGACAGCTCAGTTAAAGACACTCAGGAAAAAGGACTTCCAAAGCTGCTTCAGGAAGTGGCAAGAAGGATGGGCTAAGTGTGTTTGAAGTGAGGGGGTGGGTTTTGAGGTGAGATTAATAGCAGTGTGTCTTTTACTGTAACAAAATTTTAAAATTTAAACATTCCCCTTGTTTTCCAATCTCACCTCACAGCTGGGAGGTGGTTTTCCCTTTGAGCCCATTGCCACCCTCCAGCACAATTGGCTGTTACTTACTACTAGTACTTGAAATGTGGAAGTAGAGAACATAAATTCGGAATAGCTTTTATCTTATATTCATCCCAAGAGTAAAGACACGTTCTTTCACACCTGAGCTGGCTAGATTTTGGGGTGTTCTCAGGACATGACCACTTCCTAATACATTCTAGTGAGATTTGGAGGATAGCTTTCCAAGTACAGGTCCCAGCTAGCATCACAGATAGTGCCGGGTGGTGGTGTGTCTCGGCATGGAGCACTTGCCGAGCATGTATGAGGCCCTGGATTTGATTTCTCTCTCTCAGGGAGAGAGAAAGGGACAGAGAGACCAAAATATGATAAACACTTTTGAAGTTCAAATTAACAGGATATGGTGTGATGCATGACTGTAACAATCATGATTCGTCCAGTGTGAATAAAATATATTGTAACATAAGGAAAATACATTAAACCATTTCTTTCATTTTTATTTTTTGTTGTTTTTTGAGACGAGATCACACTATGTAGTCCAGACTAACTTTGAACCCACTGTACAGGATGGTGTCGATCCTCCTGCGTCAGCCTCCTGTGTACCGGGGTTAAGGTGCAAACATGCTAGGTTCTACATTAAACTTTCTCTGTTTCTCTCTCTCCCCCACCCCCATGATTATAGAGGAGTTTGCTGTTTGTTTGTTTGTTTGTTTGAGCTGTGTGTTTTAGGCTGGCATCAAATTCGCAGCGATCTGAATGCTAAACCTATAGGCATGCACCACTATACCCAGCTCTGTGTTAAACTCTTAACCTTGATGAAAGATATATCCAAGATGAATCCCCCCAAGTGTAAATATAGAAGTATTTATAGCAGGCTGTGTGACTTTGTTCTTTTAAGTCCTGTTGTCACATTTCCTGTGTATTATCTTCCTGCCACAAGCTAACCACATCTTCCACTTTAATGAAAATTTAATTTCTTAACTGATTACCTAGAAATAGCTACTTCCTAAAACAGTTGTGGCTTTAGGATTTCTCTTTTTCTTTTGTCGTGAGAACACTTTTCAACTGGTCCCTAACTTCTAAAGTTTTCAGAGAATTCTGCTGGCAGAGACCCTCACACCCTGAGGTCCCTCTGCTTTCTGCTTTCGACTCCTAGCCATCGCCTGCAGGCAGGGTGGGCAGGTTTCCCTCAGTAGCACCATCCACAGCTTAAACTGTGGCAGTTAGGGAAGGACAGCGCCTTACTTAGAAACACAGCATCCCATGTTGTTTTGTTTCAAAGCAGCATCATGTGGGAACTTGCTAGAGATGTGGATTATCTGGCCTCATGCCAAACAGATAATGAAATTGTGTTAAGTGGACTCCGTAATCAGTAAACAATCTCCCAGTGACTCTGATCCTGCTATAGTTTGAACACCATTGGAGTGAATGCTCCAAACACCCCCCAACAAAATAGTTTCCATGTCAAGGAACTTATGGTTATGTGCTCATAAATAGTTAACATTAGGGCTACCAAACAGTGACTTTATCAAGAGAAAGCAGTGATGAGGGTATAGAAAAATGGACACTTGCATATATACTATTGAAAGAAGTGGTATATTTATGCAGTGAAATATTGTGCAGCACTTGAACAAGCTGGATGGAGTGGCACACGCCTGTAATCCCAGTACTTGGGGGACTGAGGCAGGAGAATCACTGCGAGTTCGAGGCCAGACTGGGTATATAATGAATTTAATGCCAGCCTGTACTACATAGCAAAACCCTGTCTCAAAAAGAAAAAAAAGAGTTAATGTGTATTCATTAACTTTTGGGGGGCCGGGAGTGTTTGAAACATGTCTTGTTATCTAGGCTAACCTTGAACTCATTGTGATCTTCCTGCTTCAGCCTTCCAGGTACCCTGTTACAGCTAGCATTAACATTTTTAAAAGCTCAAGAGATAGTGGGAACAGGAGGGACAAATCCAGGACAGTTGTGCTCCCAGTGGAAGTGCGAAGTACGTAAGTGTGTGTGTGTCATTAGAGGTTTGGGGAAAGCTACTTTGGAAGCTGTTTATAGTTGTTAACAGTTTTTATGAAGTTTTGGTTTATCTTTCATAGTTTATCTTTCTTTGATAGTAATTTGAATTACTATGATTTACTTTTTCCATTTGCCTTTTGCTTTTAAAGCAATTTAGCCGTCACAGAGTCCAGGCTGAGACTTAAATTTGCAGTCCTCCTGTCTCATTCTCCCAGTGCTAGGATTATGGAGGTATGTACCACAGTGTCTTTTTTTTTTTTTCTTTTCCTTCTTTTTTTCAGTGCTGGAACTGGACACAGGTTAGGGCCTCACACATACTAAGCAAGCACTGTACCACTGATTTACACTGGCAGCCCCATAGAAGAATCATAAACCTTGTTTTTATGGCCAGGGAAGTAGCTCTGTGGTACAGTTGCCTAAAGGCCCAGTCTTGGTGTCCAGTTCTACTAAAGCCAATGGCAACAACAGAAAGGACATATTTAAATTCTTTTTTTGAAAAAACTGATATTAATCCTTATTCTCTTTTAAATTAAAGGGGTTTCAGCCGGGCGTGGTGGCGCACGCCTTTAATCCCAGCACTCGGGAGGCTGAGGTAGGAGGAGCGTTGTGAGTTCGAGGCCGGCCTGGGCTACAACGCGAGCGCAAGGCCGGCCTGAGCTACACAGTGCGACCCTGCCTCAAAAAACCAGGGCTGGGAGTTTGGCTCAGTGGCTTAAGCGCCTGCCCTGGCAGGCGCGAGGTAGTGAGTTCAATCCCCAGTACCGCAAAAAAAAAAAAAAAAATTAAAGGGGTTTTTTTGTTTTGTTTTGTTTTGTTTTGTTTGTTTTTTGAAATAGGGTCTCACTATGTAGTTCAGTCTGGCCTTGAATTCACTGTGTAGCCCAGGCCGGCCCCAGATTCATGACGATCTTCCTCCTCTCGCCTCCCAAGTGCTGAGTTGTGATGTTTTAATGTTTAGTCCATTCACTTGAAATGTAGTGTCATAAACTTTACCTGAGATTTTTTTCTCTCATGACAACAGCTGTCAGGGAAATTTGAGCAATTTCACTTTTTGGTCAGTAGGTGGCAGGCTTCTCTCTCCAACACAATGAAACTTGTCAAAATTACCTTTCTTGTGTTGTATGCTATTTTTTTGTTTGTTTGTTTGCTTATTTGTTCGTTTATTTGTGACGGGGTCCCACTAAGTCACTGAATTGCCCACCCTGGGCTCAAATTTGTAGTCCTCCTTCCTCAGCCTACCAGAGTGCTGGGGTTACAAGCATGCACCTCCAAGCCTGGCTTATTGTGTACTCTTACGTTAACTCTCAGAGTTGCTTAAACCATTTAACTATAATATGCGAAAATATAAATCAAGGATGCCCACCTTCAGTCATGACAGACTTAATGCTGCTTGTCAGTTCTTTTTCATGTGCTGTTTATATTCCTCATTCTTAAAGTGGTACTGGGTTACAGAACTGCTTACAGTTGATGAAAGCGTTGCTTACTACAAGGCAAGTTCCTTCTTATAAGTAGGAGGAAAGAGATAATGGTGTCTGCAAGGTCCTTCCTGTCCCTGTTTTTTCTCCCTCACAGTGTGTCCCGTCACAACTGACCTGGTACTCTTACCTCACCTGTCCTGCGATTTGAGCTTTAGTTTGGGGATAGGATTAAGAAGACCTTAATGTAAGTAAGCCAGGCCCATGCTTGTGGTTGTAGACTTGCAGGGCCGAGGCAGCAGGATTGAGCCCACAAGTTGGGAAACAGCCCGTGCCAGCGCAATGAAATGCTTCCGCCCCAAAAAAGCCAGTTCCGTGAGAAAAAAAAGTCATTGGCTGTAGGATAGCAGGTTGAAATGTTGCAAAATAACAACTCAGTGGTGTCACTAAACTGAGCGAAAAGGAGAGCACCCTGGGACTAGAATTAGAAAAGAAGTGGAAACATCCCACTTGGTTGAGTCTGAGAGTACGTACTTATAAGCTGTTTATATATAATCTATACTGTAAGAGGTATTACAAGTAGCCAGGCATGGTAGCATACGTGTGTAATCCCAGCACTCTGGAGACTGAGGCAGATGAGTCACTGCATCCTAGAAAGCAGGGCCTGGTCCCTGCCTGCCAGCCGTAGTCACTGGGTATAGTTAAAAGATGCCTCCTCAGAGGCATGGCACATATCATTATTTCATTTTTAGTTACTGGAGTTTAATTTCAATGAAATCATGTGAGAAACACATGTTATTACCAAACATTAGGCTTACATGTGTTTGGCTCATTTTGGAACCCCTCTTATAACTCAAGATATTCACGTGATTCACTCCAACAGTCAGAAAATTAGCTCTGCTTGTCTGCCCATGGATTTCCAATGGTGTGACTCAGCTTCAGGGGAGCCTTAATTATCAAGGTAACGGTTACGATCTGAATCCAGTTGTGGTGGTGCATGCCTGTTATCTCAGCTGTTTGGAAACCTAAGGCAGGCGGAGCGTGAGTTTGCCTGGGCAATTTAGTGAGACCCTACCTCAAAATAAAACATTAAAGTGTTTGGGATGTAGTGCAGTGCGTGGACCCAGGTTCCATCCCCAGTATTAAAAAAAAAAAAGTGTAAAGTTGTACAGCGTAAAACCTGACTGTAAAGGTTTTCAAAGATCATTCTCCAATAAACATGTTAAAGGTTCCATTCTGATGAGCACATATCTCATTGTTGGATATAATATAAATCATTACAACTTTTCTAAGTACAAAGTAAGTTCTTGGAGGAAGCTAGAGATGCTTCTCATTGATGTAGCGCCTGCTTAGCAGCTGCCTTGGGTTTGATCCCCCAACACCACAAAAAAAACAAACACTTTGGTTTATGATGTTGCATTCATTTATCTATTTACGTATGCTATATTTCAAGGGTTGCTGAGGCTGGCCTCAGTCTCCTAGGCTAAGCAGTCTTCCTGCCTCAGCCTCCTGAGTGGCTGGGACTGTAGACATACCACACCAATTCCACCATGCCAACTGGCTTATATTGAGTTTATTAATATTTATGAAATTGTGGAGGTTTTTTGTAGCCCAGGCTGAACTGAAACTCATAGTCAGTTCTTCTGCTGGGATTACAGGCATGTACCACGATGGCTGGCTTCATGGAAATTTTGAAAGCACTGTGTTTCGTGATTTCTTGCATTTATAAACTTTTGAATTTCACCTGCTAATTTTTCATATGATTTCAAATAATTTGCTACTAGTAATGGGATTTTATTTCAATTTTATGTTTGCAGTTTACGTTTACAATTATTTGCCTTGTATAGTTACTGATAATTTAGTTATGAATTTGAATCTCAAGATAATTCTGTGTTCTTATCTTAATAGTATATTAGATTTATTTTTTAGTTTATATTGTACTCTCTCTGTAGGTAACTTTTTTGCCATTTCATTTAATATAACCTATAATAAAGTAGCAAACCAAACCAGTACCGTTTTTTTACAGTAGATGAAATAAGGACTATGTGATGTGGAAGAGACCAAAATGAAAACAGAGTTTTTCATCTTGTCACCTTTTAAGCAGAGATCCAGCTGTAATAAAATAGAAACAGTAATTTCAGTGCTAAGCACCTTGAAATGCTAGAACACAGTGCACTGGAAAGGAGAGCTAGAAAAGATACCTTTGTTAGTCCTATATCTAATTTCCTTGAACCTGTCTTATCTGTTGTAACTGTGTCATTTCCTCTAAAAAAGTTTAAATTATAGAATTTAAAATTTTTTAACTAAGAAAGTAAAAAAGATTTAGACTGTGTTCAAAAACTTCATTTGAGTTTCTGGAAATTAAGTTACTCAGTCTGCTTTTGCAAAGTTTTAAAGAAATTTATTGAGATGAGAATCATAGGTTTTCCTCAGTTTGCGTATATGTCTCTAAATTTATAAATGCAGCTGTCAACTTCACTAATAGTCACATGGTAGAGTATGGTTTTTGCAGTGATTTTATTTTTTATTAGTACATGTTTGCTGTACATAATGATCACATTCATCGTGGAGAATTTGTACCTGTACATGATATGTCTTAACTTTTTTCTTCCCAGTCCCATCCCCTCTCTTCAACTCCCTTCCCTACCCACTTCCAAAAGCTTTGTTCTCATTTTTGCCTTCCTTTCTTTTTGTTAATTCCTTTTCCCTTCTCTTCTTCCTTTCCCTTCCTTTGTTTCCCTTATTTGAACAAGTTCTTCCTACTTCCCAGTATCTGTTCTCCTTTTTGCTACTTATTTACCCTTTGGGTCTCTCACACAAGGAAGCAATGCAGTATTTAAACTTGTTTATATGATTTATTTAACTTAGCATTATGATTTCAAGATGCATCCATTTACCTAAAAATGTCTTAACTTTATCCCTCTTTATGGCAGAGTAGTATTCCATCATATATAAATAATCACATTTTCTTTATCCATTCATCTTTTGATGGGTATATAGGTTGTTTTTAAGATTTAGCTATTATAAATTACGCTGCTACAAGCATGATTAGGCATGTATCACTGTGGTATGATGCTTTTAACTCTTTTGGGAAGATATTGTACCTAGAAGGGAAATAGCTGGGCCAAATGGGACCTCTAGTTTTAGTTTTTTGGAGAGTCTCCCTACTGTTCTCCATAGTGATTGTACCAATTTACACTCACACAACAGCAGAGAAGGATTTTTTTCCCCCACAGCCTCACTAGCATTTGTCAAAAGTGAATCATCAGATGATTCATGCATGGATGATGTAGGTGATGCATAATGGTAAAATACATGCTTTGTAACAGAAGAGTAATATGGCTGTATGCTGATGATGATGACAACGACAGCGATGACGATTTCTTGATAGCTATGCTTTCTGAAGTGAGATGAAATCTGTGTTGTAATTTGCATTTTTTAAATAATCAGTGATGTTGAACATTTTTTATATATTTATTTGTTGTTTGTCCTTGCATATCTGAGAAGTGTATTCATTTCAGATGCCCAGTTTTGGGTTAGGTCTGTAAATTTAAGGGGTCTGATTTTTTTGAGTTCTTTATATATTCTCAATAGTAGTTCTTTGTCTGAGGTGTAGCTGGTAAGAACTTTTTCCCAGTCTGAGTTATCTCTTCACTCTGTTGGTGATTTCTTACACTGTTAGGCAGTGATTCTAAATGATAAAATCCATAGGAGAAAATCTTCATCCTACTCCCACCCCCAGTTCTCAGGATTGAACCCAGGGGATTTGCACTGTCTCCGACTTTTTTTATTTTGAGGCAAGGTCTGACCTCAAACTTGCTGCCTCCTGCCTCCCTTTCCTAGAGTACTGAAACAACAAGTGTGAACTGCCACTCCCTGTTTTTGCCAATCCTTTTTTTTTAATTAATATGTTTGTTGTACATGATTGCATTCATGGTAGGAAGTTAGCACGTATGCATGACATATCTTAATTCTTTTTTTAAAGTTTTCCTCCCCTCCCTCCTCTGTCAGCTATTTTTCAAAAAGTAATTCATTATTTCATTTCTGTTTCCATTCCTTTTTTACACATAAGACTGGGTCCAGCAGGCCTACCCTTTACTTTTCTACTATAAATCTGTACTTAGCCTAATACTAGCCAGCTGTGTGTCTCAGAGGCAGTCTGTGTGTTTATTAATTTTGTATGACGTACAAGGTGTGGGCACATGTGGCAAAATGGAATTTTTCCCCACCTTGTTCTCCATCTAACTGGTTTTGAGTATGTTTACCTAAGCATTACAGAGGGTCCAGTAGACCCACAGCACCCCAGGATTTTTTTTTTTTTTTTTTTTTTTTTTTTTTTTGTGGCACCAGAGATCGAACTCACAACCTTGTGCCTTCCAGGCAAGCACTTAAGCTGCTGAGCCAAACTCCCAGCCCTAGTTTTTTGGGACAGGGTCGCACTGTGTAGCTCTGGCCGGCCTTGAGCTTGAGTTGTAGCCCAAGTCAGCCTCAAACTCACAACCCTCCTCCTACCTCAGCCTCCCAAGTGCTGGGATTAAAGGTGTGCACCACCTTGCCTGGCTCAGCCCCTTTTTAAATTTTTTAAAACACTTTTATTTATTTATTTATTTTTCTGGTAGAAGTAGCCCAATTCAATACAATAGCACATGAAAAACCAAATTTGCAAGTTTTGGAGGAGTCAAAAGTGAATCATCAGATTACTTATGCATGGATGGGAAAGATGATTTATAATGCTAAAATGCATGCTTTTATAACAGAAGAGTGATGTAAGTGAATGATGATGACAACTTTGACATTAACCATGTGAGCCAGAGTTCCTGTGACAGTGACATGGAGTAAGAATCAACTGGTACAGACATGGTTAATACAGACCACCTTGATTCAGATGACAAAGAAAACAGTAATGTGAGTACATAAATGGAGAAGTCTGATGTTAGGACTAGGTCCAAAAATATAGTGAGGGTCTTCACAGGGGTGAAAGGTATTGGACAGGATATCAGCACTGCCGTTTGATGTTGAAAATTAGACAAAATGCTATAAGATCTATGAAATACACAAAGGCTGAAACGCAAGTAAAAGGTTCTATCTATACCAACAGCTATATTCAAACATGTCTTTATTATGACACCTCACTAGCTGAACTGAAAGCATTCGTAGATCTGCTGTACTTGGCAGGGTTTTCTCGTGGTGATCATAGGAATGTAAAAGACTTACGGAAAAGTGAAGGTTCAAAATATGGCATATTATAGTTGCAAAGACTTACTATCCTTTCAGTTTAAACATTTATCCTGGAATTCAGCCGTCAGGTCCTTATATGTATATTAATAAACTAAATAATGTTGTAAGAAGGCTTATTGCTTTCTTCTCCCAGACTAATCGGAATGTGACATTCAATAATTGGTTTACTGGTTTCCAATTGATGTTACATTTGCTAACAGAGCACAGCCAGTGTGGGAACTGTACGCAAGAACAAAACAGAAGTGCCTAATGAAATGCTGCAGTTTCAACACACAATTATGCAGTACAATCTTTGGATTTCAGGAAGATTTAACATTGCCCTCTTATATGGCAAAGAAAAACAAACTGGTACTGCTGATGTTAACATTTCATCATGATGGAAATATTGATAGGGAGACCTTGACAAAATGGAAGCCTGAGATAGAAACTTGCTTCTACAACAAAACCAAAGATGAAATAGATGTTGTTGATGAGTTATGTGGCAAGTATGGTGTTACTCGAAACACAAAGCATTGGCCAGTGGTTGTGTTTTACTTGATCGTAAACATGTGTGGCATAAATAGATTGATAGTTTACAAAGAAAATAACAAGTACAAAGTATCATGGAATATTTTTCATAGAAGATTGAGACTGGCACTTGTAAGAGATCATTTACAGCAGAGGAAAAAAAAAAATGTTTCTGCCCAGGAAACTAGGGCAAAAAAATTGTGGAGCACACTAGTAAGCTGTCAGATAACTAGGCAGGCACAGCATCTCAAAGGCCTACTACAACAACAGGAAAACAAGAAAGATGTCAGCTGTGCCCTACAAGAAAGTACAGAAAACCAAAACATACATGTTATCATTGGAAGTGAGATGTGTGCATGGAGCATACAGTTGAAGATTGCCTTGGGTGTGACAGTTGAAGCAAATCTTATTTCTGTGCTAGGCTTTTGTTTGTATTTACATTGTAGTTCACATAGATTTTTGTTTTTGATATTTTTGGTTTTGTAAGCAAGTAAACAGCCAGTGTAAAAATGTTGATGCTATTCTAAGCACTCATTACATATTTGATATTTTACTTCCCTGCTAAGTGCATGTCGTACAATATAGTAGGAAGCTCCTGACAAAACAGAAAGAGAGGAGAGGTAACAAGACTGCCACATACGAAGCTAAGCACAGGTGTTCTCAGTGTAAGCGAGATGTGTGCATGGAACATGCAATTGTCATATGTGAAGACTGCCTTGAGTGTGACAGTTGAAGCTAAGCTTATTTTTGTGGTAGTGTTCCATCGGTATTTTCATTGTAGTTAATATGGGAATTTATTTCTGAAGTTATCTCGTAGGGTTTGAAAGCAAGTACTCAGCTAATGTGAAAATGTTGATGTTTATTCTAACACAATACATTTTAAGAATTTAATACTTCATTGATATTTTATGTTCCTGTTAATTACACACTGTATAATACAATAAGAACCTCCTGACAAAACAGGAAGACTACTGAAATATCAGGTATGTCCTACAAAAAGGCCAGGAAGGAAAAAGACATGTGCTATCAGTGTAGCAGTATGTGTGTGGAACATGATGTTGTCATGTGTGCAGACCACCTTAACGTGTGATAATTGAAGTAAATATTATTTTTTTGTAAAGTGGTATTGGTATTTTCATTGTATTTCATTAAGAATTTATTTGTGTTGTTCTTTTTTAGACTTAATGCACCAAAAAACAATTGATGTTGAAAATTTTGATGCTTTTCCATAAAAACTCAAAAAATATTAAAAACTCAATATTTTTGTGATTTTTCCTGTTCAGTACTCATTATTTAATATAATAAAACTCATAAATTTAAATTTAATAATTCTTCAATAGAAAAATTCTAAAGAATAAACATGGGTCTAACAGACCCATGTTTATGTTCCTTGATGACAAAATTAGTCTTAGGTCCCACTAAGACCATGTTCACGTAAACACAGTGTTGCCTCAGTTCACAAACTCAGCTTCACAGTTCTGATCACAAACTGAACTGAATGAGAACTGAATCACATTTCCCCATAAAGCCAACATTGACCCTAGCCATTGAATTTAATTCAGTTCTGTTCCAACTTAATTTGTGACCAGAATCATGGAAAGAATCAAGTTTGTGAACTGAGGCACCACGCATTTGTGGTAACCATGCTTCAGTTCTGTTTTGTACAGTCACAGTATTGAAATCAGTTCATTGTTGTTTTTCTTCAGGGAAGTCTGAAGTCAAATCTGTAGGCAGTGGTTTTGCATGTTTAAACAGTCATCTTTCTGTTCATATCATACAGCAATTAGCAGGAACAAGTTTTGCAGGAGTCTTTACAGACAATACTGCATTTCATCTCTCACTGAATTGCCTTCCTTATAAGGCTTCATTTGGTTGTTTGGAATAATTTTTCTAGGGTGTTGAGTTTAGATTAAAGTTTAAAAAAACATTCTTTGTTGGAATGATAATTGAATTGTGGTAACCCAATTATGAGTTAGCATTTAATTAAACTGAATTATTGAGAAATAATTATACTCACTACAGGTTTCATGTGGGAGTATGATATGATTTCTTTTGCATTCAACTGTTAGTCACTGCAGCCTTTATTACCTTTACTTCCCTATTCCAATTTTAAATACATATTAATAAAGTCATTAAGGTTTAAATTGATAGATTTGATTTCCTGATGAACTCTCAGTTTTTGAAAATTCTGATACACTGTTTTTTGTTTTGTTTTGTTTTGCGACAGAATCTCACTGTAGCCTGGAATTCCCCGTCCTTTTGCCTCAACCTCCGTAGTAGTTGGGATTACAGGTGTGTGTCATGATACTGGGTACTGTTTTGAGAAACTTGTGTGTTTGTGTGTGTGTGTGTGTGTGTGTGTGTGTGTGTGTGTGTTTTACTGGGGATTGAACCTAGGACCTTTGGATTGAGCTACATCCTCAACCATTATTTATTTGAAACAGAGTCTAAGTTGCTGAATTCCCCAGACTGAACTGGAGCTTGTGCTCCTCCTGCCTCAGACTCTCAGAGTGCTGGGGTTACAGTTGTGTGCAACTATACCTGGTTTTTTCAGAGAAACTTTTTAATGGCAAAATCTGAAGTAATTTTTAACATTTAAAGTAGATTGAATAATCAGACAATATGTGAAAGGCTGTATGTAGCTGGTTACTCAGAGGTACAAATGATTATCCCTTTCTTCATTGATAAAAACAATCATACAGACTTTAAAAAAGAAAAAGACATTCAGTTACAAAATCAATCTTCCAGTTACAAAGCCAATCTTCTGTGTAAGAAATTCGCTATTCTTTGGCATATGAATTACTGATTGAGTGTTTCCCATTAGGTATGTTAAGAGTGATTCCTGTTTCTATGGCAAGGAGTAAAGAAACTCCAGGTTGACAAATACCAATGATTATACAAAGAGATGAAAGTCTGCCTGTCCTACTGCTAAAGGACTTATTTTTATGACTTCTCCTGTCTCTCTGTAGACTCCCTCAACTTGTTCATTGTGTTAACATGTATTTTACTATGTTGAGACAGCATGATACAGTGAAAAAGCTATTTAAAGCTAATACAGCCTTTGTGTATAAGTCACCTAGCATGTGATTTAACTTCTCCATATTTCAGATTCCTTATATATAAAAGGGTGATATGTATTGTTTTCTTTTAAGCTTCTGCTGATTAAATTAGAATGTCTGTAAAGGGGCCATTGGGCACGTCCAGGGCTTGGACAGACAGTGGAAAGTGCCAGTAAATGTCAAGCACTTCATCAGTGTAAATCCCTCAGAGATCCCATGCCCACAGCATGCACACAGTGACTGGGAGGATTAGAAGGATGACGTTTCCCTATCTGTGTTTTCCTTGGCATGGAACTAGCAGGGCATGGAGTGCCAACAAGGCTGAAGCCACCACCCTTAGCCACCAGTACCAGCAGACACACCAGCCTCGAAACACACCTGCTGGCAACCTTCCCTACTGTCACGTGTGCTGTTGGACGGTACAGCAAGCTAGCAGAATTCTTATTATCTCAGTTCTGTTTCAGATACCTCCATTCTTATGGGGTTTACTAGCTTTTTTTCTTTTCATTCTTTTCTGTTTTATTTGACTGGCTTTTCAACTTTTCTGATTATGGACAGATGAGTACTCCTACTCTAACATTTTTAATCCACCATCTTATTTCCCAAGAAAACAGTTTGTTTTATAAACTGGCCTTTTAATCCTGTCACTGATCCTATCATATGGAGCCTGCCTTCCTGTTCTTACATGGATATCTCTCCTCCCCCAGTTGAACTCTCACTGTAGGTGCCCAACAGCTTACATTTAGCAGGGGACGATGGACTGTGACCAATGTCACTAGATAGTACTGTCTGATAATTCACAGGCACAATCTGGAGTCAGAAAGAGCTGTGTGTGAATCTATTTCTGCCACTCACCAGCTAGAAACCTTCATTTACTCACCTGTAAAATGCATATAATAACAACATATACCTTCCAGGGATTTTATAAATATTATACGGGAAAAGGAATGTCAAATGCTTAGAACTATATAAATTAAAATTGTTTATAGTAATAATCATTTTAAACAGTTCTCTATTTTTTTTAGGGGTACTATCACAGTTTATTTTCCTCTTGTTTTGGTTTCTTGTGGTATTTTTTGCAGTGAGAGTTCAAAACTGGGGCCTTATGTGTGCTATACAAACCCTCTACCATTGAGCTCCATCCCCAGCCCCTACCTCTCCTGAATTAACAAGTCTTTAGGTATTGGCATTTAGGTTGATTGCAGTATAGAATATTATACAGCATTTGCAGTATAAATCCTTGCAATTAAATCTGTGTGTGCTGCCTTATATTTCCATAGAATAAGTTGGTAGGAACAAAATTGGTGTGTCAAAGGGTTTCCAAATAGCGCTTTATTTGTTTGTTTATTTATTTATTTATTTATTTATTATCTTTTTGGGTGGAACCAGGGATCAAACTCATAACCTTGTGCTTGCCAGGAAGGCACTTACACCACTGAGCTAAATCCTTGGCCTCTCAGATAGCACTTTAAGAAGGCCATGGAAGCATAACTCCAACATCCTTTGTTGTTGATGGTGATTTACGACAGTTAAGTCAGCATTTTCATGAGTAATTCAGAAATATTTCCAAAATGGAGTAACTTTGCTGCTGTGAGCCCCCATTACTCATTAGATATGAGATTTTCCTTCTAGGGGAATGTTTTATTACAGGTCTTCTCATCTTATTAAGGTCGTGCCACAAGTTTCCACATTTAGTAAATACCAAATTCAGGAAATGTTTTAGTCTGAGGTGGGAAGATCACTTGAGCTCAGGAGTTCGAGACCAGCCTGAGCAATATAGTTTAAATTTTTTTGTGTTGTTCTTACTAGAGAATGTTACTTCACAGTTTGATGACTAAAATACTGCCTGGGTTCAGTTTTTTAATACAGCTGATGAAAAGTTTATTTTCTTAAGTGTAGCTTAGCCATGTTCTCCATGATAAAGCTTAGCAGAGCCCATAGGCTGACTTATCTATCAGGTCCTGACATTGCGTTAGCGATTGCTATCTTCCTACTCAGTTTGAAAGTCAGGCTAGCTCTCTTTTACAAAATAAAAATATTTCAAAAAAGGAACATTTTTCTAATTGTTTTTGTTTGTCTGATGAAATGTGGGTAGCTTGTTCTGTTGCCCAGGCAAACCCCAAAATGGGCTTAGATATCCCCTTGTCTTGGTCTCCGGAGCAGCTGGGCTATAAGTACCTGCCGCAGCACCCAGCTTTTCCAGTTCTTTAAAAATAACGACTAACTTCGTTTTTGTGAGGTTTTTTGTTTTTGGTGGTGGCAGCACAGGGAATGATTAATCCCAGTGTGCTCTACCCCTCAGCTATGTCCCCAGCCTTTTTTACTATTTATTCTGACATGGGCCATGCTAAATTGCCCAGGGAGGCCTGGAATTAGTTTCTCTGCCTCAGCCTCACGCGTAGCTGGAATTAGTCTGCACCAACAGGCCTTGCTGGTTTTCATATTTTATGGTATGGTCTTATTAACATTCACAAAATAGATAGGGAAGTATGAAGAAAACATAAAAATCACCTTAACCTGAGCCACATAGTGCAACCCTGCCTCAAAAAACTAGGGCTGGGAGTTTGGCTCAGTGGCTTAAGCTCCTGTCTGGCAGGTGGTAGGTTCTGAGTTCAATCTCCAGTGCCACAACAACAACAACAAAAAAAATCACCTTAAATCTCCTGCACTGTAATACACTATTAACATTCTGTTGACCACAGTTCCATGCGTCAGATCTTTATTCATGGGGCTTAAATGAGCTAATCTTTTATTTTAGTTCTAGGTAAAACAGACATAATATCAAAGATAGCTTTTTAACTGTAAGCATTCAGTTTGGGGGCTTAAGTACATTTACACTGTTGAGCAACCATCACCACTGCCCAGCCACCTTCAGAACTTTATTTCTCAAAACCAAAGCTGTGCCCTGTTGAGCAACAGCTTTCTATTCAGTGTTTTTCCCATAGTCTAGTGGGTCATCCTTCCCCAGCAACAACAGCCAAACCTAGTCTTTTTTCCTTTGTATTGAAATACAGTACTTATGCAGAAAAGTACACATATCAGAAGTACCCTCCCTGCTGGGCTTGGTGGCGCCTGTAATCCCAGCACTCAGAAGGATTGCTTTGAGTTCAGCAGGGAGCCTGGGCTACAAAGTGAGTTCAAGGCCACTCTGAACTACATAGTGAAACTGTCTGAAAAAGACAGAAACAAACAAAGGGGGAGAAGCCCTTGCCAAACTTAAACACCACGGGCAACAGTGTCTGGATGTTAGTGTAGATGCTCCTCCTCACTTTGCCAATTTAGTTGCTTGTGTTCTGATGGCAGAGATTTACCTTCTCCTGAAAGCCCGTGGTGTCCTCTCACTCAGTGTGCTCTGTAGGCTGGGCTGGCTCACGGCTAGGAAGGCTGTCACTGGAGCATAGTGACGCATGTGCAGTAGTGCCTTGTCACAGGACTGTGTTTGCATAGGGCTTAGCCAAGGCTTCTGGAACCACCCCCTGGTGCACCTTGGGCTATATTAGTGTTTCTCAAACAGGAAGAATTTTCTTTCGCTGGTGTAGCTCGTCCAGTTACCATCAGGGTAAGTGTATACTGTTCCTATGTTTATGTGATTCTTACTGGATTCTTTATTTTGCTAAAGGTTGGGGCATTATAAAATACAAATTAGAAAATAAAACTGGAGTGATCCAGTGTAGTGTATAACTTCTTTGTAGTTTCCAAAGATATGAATGTGTAAAAGATTCAGGTGTCTTAGGCTTAGCAATTACATTTTATGTATTACAATTTTAAAGAGTTTCTTGTTTGACATGTAGAAGTTAAGCAAAAACAAAATACCCCCAGCAGTTTCTTTCCAGGCTGGGGAAAACACTCTTAGTTCTGATTTGGTTGTTCATTCAGTTGCTGTATGATTCAGTTTTACTGAAAGCCCCATGCTTTGTGTCACTAGGAAAAGAAATAGTCTGTTAGGGCTGATAATAAAAATTAATTATTTTGTGCCTGTGAGCCTTACCCCAGATATTACAGACTGGGTTTATACTATTACGTTTTATGAATTGATAAAAGTTTAATTGTTTACATAACAACTGGTATATTGAAAATTAAGATTCAGACATGTAGGATTTGAGTGTAGTTCAGTGTCAGAGCACTTGCCTAACATGAATGAAGCCCTGAGTTCAAGCCCCAGCACTGACAAAAAAAAAGTGACCAATGTCCTGAAGATTCAAATGTGTGTTACAACAAAAGCCTAGAACATTTTATTGCTGTATTACATTTAAATGTATTTCATTTTCTTTAAACCAGACAAATAGAATTGTGCTGTAGACCATTTCTTTTCAAGCAGTTATTTGGTTTTATGGAGATCTTGTAGCCAAGTCCTACATTGCTGGATGTTTCTGGCCACCTTTCTATTCTAGGACAAAGTCAAGGACAGGAACTCAGCCTCAGGTGTCACCAGTAGTTAATGTCCACACACCTTAGTTTACTCATCTCTGTAGATGCTGCCAGGCTGTCGGTGAGGTTGGGAGGGTAGTGGATATACCCCAAGCTCTGAAGTTGTTTGTTTTCACAAGTATCCATAAAAGTCTGACTGAATTGTTTTATCATTTGAGAAAAGTGGTATAAATTGCCAGTTATTAAATAATCAGGCTTTGCAATTTATTTTTTTTTCTTTCCTTCTATATCCTCCCCCCACGGAGCTTCAGTTTCATTTTTGTTTTATGTCTGCATCGAGATAGTTTCACTTTCCAGTTTTTTAATTTTTTCATGGCTGAATTAAAAATATATTAAGGGAGAATTACTTAAGTATCCCAGGAAGATTATTATAATCCTACAGAGAAAGATGAATTTATAGTTTTGATTTTCCTTGTGCCAGTCACACTTGAAAGTGACAGTTTTTAAAATCCAAATGTAAGACAAATAGTATTGGTAGCTGGAAAATGCTATAAAAATGAATTTATCATGTGTTTAGTACTGTTGCTGATACCCTTTCCATATTACTGTGAGACAAACCTTTTCTTATGGAAGTAATATTTTACCACTCAAAATTTCACTACCTCTCATTGTTTATAACAAATTGAAACTGTCACAACTTTTAAAGCTGTATTAACACATTTCATTTTCACTTTCTCATGACTGTCAAGTAGTACTTTAAAAGTATTCAGCCCTCATTTAGATACTGTAAGACTTATTATAAAGTGTAAATTTTTATGTAAATACACCAGTTTCCACTAATCAATTTATATACTCATCTCAGAATGACATATTGCAGCTATAAATTTCACTTAAGCTTATACTCTTTCAGTACTTACCTTATGCTCCATGTGTATCCTTCTTCTACCCATTCCTTGTAATGAACACTGTTACCGTAGGGACCTTAACCACTACTGAAAGCACACAAAGTGTTTCTAGTTTTCACACTTCCATTCTCCATTTGTAGTCTAGACTTTCTTGAAGAGAGTTCATAGTTCAAGGGTAGTCCTTTTCTATTTTTGAACACATCTACACCTGATGTGTTTTTTCCAGCAGCTCTTCTCTTGGAGCATCTGCAACAGATGAACTGTGGCACAGCCAGAGCTTTATATACACCAAGTGTAGGCTTACAGGCCTGCTGGTTAAAAATACCCTGCCCTCATTTTCAGCGCCTTTCCTCAGATGGTGCCAGAACACTGACACTGACGCCCTGGTCTTTATACTTTTGTAATGGTACAAACCCGAGGTGATTTCTGTAAGACTGCAGTTATTTCATATACAATTCTCTGAACAAGAATAAATTCTGGTCAGGTGGCTGGTGAAGCTTGGGAAGAAAGCTCTTCAGCTCACATCTATCCAGTATCCATCAATTATTAAAAGCAAGCCTTTATCATTTTTTTTTTTTGTCAGTACTGGGGTTCAAGCCCAAGGCCTGGCACATGCCAAGGAAGCACTGTATCTCTGAACTACATCCTCAGCTCTTTTTGTTTTGAGACAGGGTCTTGCTGAATTACCCAGGTGCCCACACACTTGGGATCCTCCTGTTTAAACTTCCTGAGTAGCTGGGATTACAGGAGTGTACCACCATGTCCAGCCTATTATCATGTTTCTGATCACTGGTTTTGTTTGTTTGATTTTTTTTGTTTTGTTTTGTTTTGTTTTTGTTTTTGTTCTTCAGACAGGTTCTTGCTAAGTTACCCAGGCTGCTCTCAAATTTAAAATCCTGCCTCAGGAGCCCAAGTGCTGGGATTGCAAATGTGAGACATCTCACACATGCACGTGCACACACACACACACACACACACACACACACCACTCCTTGGTTTTGTTTAAATAATAATTTCAAATAAATCATTTTTAAACTAAAAATGAATGCTCCAGAAAAAACCATACATGGGAGTAGAGACTAGGGAGAAATTGTGCTGTTTGGCTGTATATAAGAAAAGGATATATTTCCAGATTTTAAAACATTTAATTCTTCCCTGCTTGAATTCTGTTACTTTTAGGCTTTTCAAGTATTTCCCAAATGGTGTGGTAGTTTCGTAAATATCACCTGTAGAATTTTTCACATTCTTCTTTTTCAAGCTAATAAAATATTTGTATCTAAATAGTGCCTTTTTTGAAATCTAGACCCCTTTGTAGATGCTAACTACCAAAAAAGAAAAGCTGTAAGGTTTAATAATTGTGTTTTGTTCACCTTAACTCTTTATTCAGATCTTCTTGTACCTTATAAGTTCTTACACAAGAGCTTCAAACTCTTCATACAATACTTTCAATCCAAAACTTTGCTGCATAAGGTAAATCCTTTGCTGAACTTAGAAAAGTTACCTGCAATACCTTAGTGTTTAAATCATACCAAAAGTACTGACTTAGTATGTCATTAGCATACATAAATAGAGCCTGAATTTTATGTATGTCACGTGTACCTGTTTTCTCTTTTGGTGTGGTATCACCTGGGAAAATCCAGAAGATTGGATAACCAAGAAATGATTAATCAAGAGTCTGCTGTACATGTGAAAATGGTGGGTATTTGATTATTTCCAGTTCCATCCATTAACGGTGAAACTTCACCACTTTTTCCTTTCTAACCAAATAATTGTGGGACTGAAACTTTAAACATACCTTTCTTCACAATGCTTGAGACACAGTAGAACCTCAAGTGCTTGTGTCCCACTCCCCTGTAGTACTGGGGATTGAACCCAGAGGTATTGTAACCTTGAGCTACATCCTCTGCCCTTTTTATTTTTGAGACAAGGTTGTGCTAAATCGCCCAGATGGGACTTGAAATTTTGATCCTTATGCTTCAACCTCCTGGGTTCTGGGATTATAGGTGTGGATCACTGTGCCAGGCTAAATGCTTGATAAATGAAATTTCAGGTTATCTTTAGAAGAGTTTTGGGTTTTTTCATTTTGTTTTGTTTTTGTTTTTGGGTATAGTAGGAATTGAATCTAGGGTCTTGTGCATGCTAAGCAGGCACTCTTACCGCTGAACTTAGTTCCCAGCCTGCTTTTTTGTTTTTTCGGTTTTTTGTTTTGTTTTGTTTTGTTTTGAGACAGGATCTTATAAGTTGTCCAAGCTAGCCTCAAAATTGCCATCTTCCTGCCTCAGCCTCCAAGTAGCTGAGATAACAGGCATGCACTGTTGTGCCTGTTCTCTGAAGTGCTTTTGCTTGAGATACAGCACATGTTGGTAATGCTGCTCAGTATGTAAATGATTGTATCATTTTTATGCTGTTTTCTTTGCTCAGCCATAACACAGACCATGTAGGGTAAAATATTTTATCATAGATCTCTAATTTAAAATGGCAGGCATCGACAGTTTTAAAAATAGCTTTTGCAGAGTAGAGTTCACAGACAGCTGGAGATAGACAGCAGGGCGAGTAGGAGAGGCACAGGTGTTAGAATCACAACTGGCATTCAGTCTCAGCTCATCCCTCAGTGGCTGTGTGGCCCTTGACTGAGCACAGGGATCTCACCACTGAGACGTAGTGTGACATCCTGAGTTCCTGTTCTTGCTCAGATACAGTGAAAAAGGGTGTATAGTTCCTAACAGCACTCCATGAATAATAATTTTCTAGGTGTGTCAGCATTTTAACCATGTGAGTAGCATGTATATTCATACATAGGGATAGTGATATCAGTTTTCCATATTCCTAAAATTCTTTATCTAACTGATACATAAAAACATAAAAATTGTACATACTAAGAGGGTGCCCTGCGATGTTTCGATACATACATACATTTGTGTGCTGTTTAGATCTACTCAACATTTATCATTTTTATGGTGAAAATCTTCAGAGTCTTTTCTGACAGTGTTTGAGGTGTACAGACCTGCCTGTCACCTGTGGTGACCTCCCCGTGTGTTACCATCCAGAACTTCCACTCCTGTCCAGGCAGAACCAGCACCCAGGATCACCCTAGAACCCTGTTTGGAGGAAGACTATTCTGTTATCTCTTGCTTACTTTTTCCTTTGTTTCTTTTTGTTGCTTGTTTTATTCTCTTTCTCTCTCACATTTTTCTGCCTGTGAATTACAACACAGTTTAGCGAATAGATAGCTTTGTCATACTTAATAAACCTCAACTTACCTTTCCTCATCCAGTGTGTGACTAAAGGTTGAAGTTGACTCAGCAGGGACTAAATCATTTTAGTTAATAGTCAGGCTGAAGCATATGGAAATTGTTTTCTTTTCTTTCTTTTTTTTTCCTGTGTCCAGTATCAGTATTGCCAGGCTTTTATGGTTCAGCCTAAAAACAGAGACTTGATTTTTGCATCTGTTGCATGATTGGCATTTGATTGATTGGGATTGAGCATATGTTTACATGTAGAATTAAATCAGTCTAGAATTTATTTTCTTCCTTGAATTGATTTATTTAAAAAAATGAATACAGGTGATGTAGAAATTTTCCTCCATAAAAAATGTAATTTTAATTATAGGCTTTATATCAAGTATTGTTTGTTGGGGCTTGGTTCCCTCCATCTTCTCTCTTTTAGGAGCAAGTGCCGGTATATTCAGCCCACAATGACTCAGACCGCTGAAGAAAAATAAGCCAAGTGTTTTTTTGGTTTTTGGGGTTTTTTTTTCACTATTATTTACGTTTACTTTGGGTTCTTTTTTTTTTTTTCTTCTGAAAATGCAGATAGACCTTTTACATTTAGAATTCCTTGGGGTATTAATTTTTCTTGTAAGCTGGCTCAAGATCTCTCCCTCTAGACCTGTCACACAGCCTCTTCTCCAGGTACAGTTAAGTTTCAAACAGAGACTTTTTTTTCCCCAACTTGATTGTGCATTTACATTCCTCTCCAACCTGAGCATATCCAAATCCTGCTTCTCTTCCACAGTTCAGCATAGTCGAGTCTTCCTTCTTTAGCCTTAATACAAGTACTCTTCTCCTCTGCTTTTCTTATATTTCACCTAGACTTCTGGGCAGTTAGTTACTTGAGTTCCTACTTTATACTCAGTGTTAGAGAACATGCACCTTGAGCAAAAGATAGGAGCATTATGGATTCTTCTACAATTTTTGTTTTAAAATATATATTTATTGAGAGAAAGGTTTTGTCTGCGAGAGACAGAAAGCGGGGCAGTCCCAGGTGGGTTGCCAAAGACTTTCTTAGAGATTTTTATAGAGTCAAACAACAAAGTGAGGCAGATCTACGATGGGGAAAACATGGGAACTCGCAAGGTGGGCATGAGATGGGACAGAACTATGGTCAACCATTGAGATTAATTGCACAAGTAAAATTGATTAAATCGGGAACAAATAGGGAAGCAAGTCACATAGCAAGTGGGCATGAATACAGAACAGTGACTCTTCCTGTAGAGGGTTGGGGTGGTGACTCCTGGCTTCCTTAGGGTGGTAGAGACCTATTTAGAATGTCACTTTCTGATGCTTATCTTTAGGAGGTATGTGGGTGCATTTGATTTATCTTGTCTTGAGGTCTGACCCACAGCTGAGGAGTCTGTCTTCCCCAAGTTGCAAGGTATTTGGCCTTTTGCACTGGCTCCTTTGAGGGCCTAGCCCTGTTTGATAGCCTATAATGTTTTTATCTAACTCTACCTATAACAGTTGCCTATAACAGTTCACCCCCCAAGAAGTAACCCTAACTGCCATGAAGGAGTAATGACTGATCTGGCTTCTTCAGGCTGAAGTGGGTGGTAGTTGTTGATTGGCAGTCGGATAGTCTGCAGAGGATCTATCTAAAGGCCCTCAGTAGACACCAGGCGCTTTTATTTTGAGCAGCCATACAGCTTTAAGTCTGGAGGAGACAAAGGAAAAGAAGCAAGTATACCAGGGTCAAATAATAGAATTATTAGGATAATTATGAGTACAGTTAACAAAGATTTCCACCAAGGGGATCCAATAATGGCTTCCCATAGAGAGGATAAGGATAAGGTCCAGGGAATTTCAGAGTTGACATGTCATTGATTTGTCATCTGATATCTTGAACAGCTGTTGAGACATTAGCAGAAGGATCAGGAATGTACACACATTTAATTTTTAACAATTGCACAAGTACTCCCCTGAGCTGCTGTTAAAATGTCTAATGCCATCTGACTTTGGAGGATGGCCTGTTTCATTAATTTTACTTTTTTTATTTAGGAGAGAGAGACCAGCTGCAGTGTCATTTAAGGCCCATTGAATATAGTTAATTAAGGCCTCAATATGTGTCATATAACCTTTTCTATAGACAAGATCTGGGGCATCCCAGTAAAAGGAATCCAAAAGGAATCTAGCATATTTATTACTGGTTTCATCTGTATGCTGCCTTGGGGTTTGGCACCTTCTAGGCAAGAACAAACTTTAATTAAAGTGTATATACAGAAGCATGTATAATCAAAGTATGAGCAGTAGGGCTGACAGATTTTAGAAACTGTTTCTAAGGGGTAGCAATTGTAACCCATTGACCCTTAGGTCCCTTTATTGATGGAGTTTGACATTTTGCCATATAATCTTTAAATTTTTGATAATGTATGAGAACCAGATTAATACTTCAATCTTTGAAAAACTCAAATTTTTGTACATGAACAACAATATGTGCTGTATTTGTAAAAACCACTCTCAGCATCATTTTGATTAGTTGGTAACCTGGATATGTATATTACAGCATTTATACAGGATAAAATCTCTCCAGGATTGGAGTTGAGCTTTTAGGCATAACTAAAAGGACTGGGTGAAAAGAAAGTTATTTTACAGCTTAAGCAACATACATTTTGGTGACTGTTTGTGGAGGTATGATGCCTGGAAGGAAGACCAGAGTTAGTGATGGCACATCAGTCTTTTATGCACACAGAAAAGGGTCACTACAATCTCTTTTTTTTTTTTCCTTCTTAATTAACATGTAAGGCACAAATTCGAATCATTGCCTGCTAGTTTCTTTGAAATGTAAACAGTTGTTGCAGACTGCCTTAGCCTAATTTCTGAGAGGAGAGGTACTCTGATTGCCTGAAAAGTATGGGAAACATTTTTAGTTTACTAGCAGAGAGATATAAGTAAATAGGTAAATGGAGATTTTCTGTGGTCATGAGCCAGTTTCTACTTAGGAATCTTTGGGGATCTGCCGGAGAGTCACCCTGGCCATGAATGCTCAGTTGTTCTCAGTTTCCGTTGGCTCAGATAGTCAGAGATCAGTCTCCAGAAAGGAATAAATACAGTTGTTGGAAAGCCTCCATTAGTCTAAATGTGTTTTGGTCCCGTAAGTATGCTACCTTTGGAAATAGCTCCTTCTGGTTTCACCCAGAAGTTGGTTCTTTCCACTGTGTCTCAGGTTTAATCTCCTGAAGGAGACCTTCCCAGAACACTAAGCCAGGACATGGCTTTTATATGTGTTCTCCTGGATGGACAAAATTCCAGTCTCATCTGACCCATAGACAAGATATGTATCCCTCATCTAAGATGACTTCCCTGTCTTCGATGTTAACAAATGCTCATTTTCCATGGACTTAACTTAGTAGGAGGATAAGGTTGGAACAGTCTAGAGTTCTTTCTAATTTTACATGCCTCTAAAAAAGAAAGTACAAAATGGGGGGAAAAGATTAGAAGTAAAGCCAAAGAAAGGAAACTGAAACAGAACAGTCTTGACATTTCCTCTAGAGTATAGAGGAGGATCAGAGCCAGTCTGTCCCAGTGAAACCTGTCCTCCAAGTATTAAGACCAGCCACCAGCCTAGTGCTGTTTAAATGGTGGAAGGAGTCTCGGGTTTCATAGGCATGTATATTTTCTAAGTCTGAGCTCGATTTCATTTAAGAAGACCCATTGTACAGAAGTTTATATTAAAATCTACCAGGGATATACTCATGTTACTTTCTCTAGCATTATTGTCTAAATACGGTCAAGCAAGGAGTACCAGTAAATTTAGTAATTAGTTTAATTGTAGCATGTACAAGAACAAAACTTTATAAACTTCCCATGTTTTAACTTAGATATATCATCATTTTAACAAGACTACAACAAAGCATAAGCAATTGCAAGCAATGGTCAAAGACATAACAAAATTTGAAGCATAAAAATTTGTCACCTGAACAAGTCCCAGGTCAGAGTTCATGAAACAAAAGCAAACTCTTAACCTCTGTCCAGTGATCTCAGTGGAACCTCCAAATGATATAGGGGAACAAAACACTCAGCCTACTAGATGTACGGTATGAGTTCGTGTTCTCTAAAATTGAAGAATGAATTTTAGGAACAGTGGAGGTTAAGAGCAGGACATATTTATTGAGAGAAACAAAACTTCTGTCTGAGAGAGAGACAAAATGGATCCTGAGTGGGTTGCCATCTTCTACAATTCTTACAGAGCTGCTAGAGCACTTGTCTTACACTTACCGATTGTACGTGGGGAATGGATGAATGAATTTGACCTTTTCTTCCTAAGTGTAGAGACAGGCCAAATGTGTGGCAGGCAGAGGAGATGGTTATTATTAAAAATTTGAACCAGGTGTGGGGGCACACACCTGTAATCTCAGTACCCTGGAGGGTGAGGCAAGAGGATTGACTACATTGCATCTTTTAGAATCAGCCCAGACTACACAGCAAAACTCTGTCTCAGAAAACAAAAAAGTGATAATCTGTAGTCTTTCGAATAAATTACAGGATCATCTATTTGTGTAGGTAAATGAACCTGACTGAAGAGATGGCTTTAAACCTATACCCACTCCCCTCCCCCCACACACTTTTTTTTTTTTAAGACAGGGTCTTTCTATGTAGATCAGGCTGGCTCGGAATGGACAGCAGTTCTCCTGCCTCATCCTTCCAGATCCAAGGTGTGCCCCACCACACCTGTTTGAACCCATACTTTGTGTGTACATAGTTTCATAAATATTGTAGTGATTACTCCTTTGTGCCAGTATAATATTGTGATCTATTGCCAGTACCAAATATAAATAATGGAAATAAGTAATATTTTCTTGAGAGTCTTCTCTGAGATTCTTGAGTTATTTAAGCTAACTTTTTTTTTTTTTTTTTTTTTTTTTTTTTTTT
>RJWM01004757.1:0-98359 GCA_004363535.1 Dasyprocta punctata
ATCCTGATAAGGCATAGATGGATGTTTTCCTGGTTTTACTACCTGAGTCAAAAGAGGTCACTCCTGAATGAGCTTACATAGTGTTATTCACAAAGAAATGCTGGCTTGTCAAAATCTGTCACCTGAACTTAACAGTACTCAGTAGAATGTGATTGAAATTGTCAACCACATTAAGATACAAATCCTTAACTTGCACCTGTAGGTGCAACTCTGTGAGGTGAATGGAGAACACAAATATCTTTTCTTTATTCACAAAAGGGGAATGGTTTTCTAAAAATAGATCACTGGTCAGAGATTTTGAGTTATGTGAGGCACTTCATAAATTTCTATTAGAAAAACAGTCACCACTGGTAGCACATTTCAGTGACACAGAACAGGTTGCAAGCATGCTTAATTGTGTGACATAATCAACCCGTTCAATGAAGTAAAGCTGTAATTTCAGGGGAGAAAGACAACTGTGTTCTAGTCAGCAGAGAAAGTGGTTGCATTCAAAAACTAACTGGAATCATGGGGGTGATGAATGAATTTTGAGATTTTCGACATTTTTCAAACATTAGCAGAGATTTTGAAAGAGACCGAGGCAGGGCTCTCTTTCTCCCAGCTGTACATGATCACCTGTTTCAGTTTTCAGAAGAGTCTGAACATTACTTTCCAACCACAAAAGACCTCCAAATTGGGAAGGAATGGGCCCATAACCAATCTGTGAATAAGCCAGGTAAATAAACTTTGTTCCCATTAGAAGAGGATCAGCTGTTCAAAATCACAAATGACTATTGCCTTAAAAATACATTTGAGGCAACTTCAAATCTCCATATATTCTGGATTAAACCCAAGATGGAATATCTTGAAATTGCCACAAAAGTACTGAAGGGCACTGAAGGTCTCTGTTTTAAAAATTCTATTTTTATGAAGCAGTGTTTTCTGTAGTAACAACAACCAAAATGAGATCCAAAGTATACTGGACATAATTATGCAACTGTTTCTTATCACTCCAAGATGGGACAATCTACTTGCAGGGAGAAAGTTCAGGGGTCCCACTGATTCTACATTATGGTGAATTACACAATTAGAATCGTTACATTACATATCACAATGTATGAGTAATAGAAATAAAGTGCACAATAAATGTAATATGCTCGAATCATCCCCAAACCATCCCCTGCACCCTAGTCCATGGAAATATCATCTTCCACAAAACTAGCTACTGGTGCCAAAAAGGCCAGGAAACACAGCTGTAAGGTGTTAGCTTTGGTTGTATTTCTGTAAGTAGTGTTAAATTTGCTGTGGTATGCAGTTAAGTTACTTGAAATCAATTGGATATTTCTGTGGCTTGCTTGAAGCTTTGTTAAAACCGCCTTTGTTTTATGTTCAGCTTAATTCAGTTACAAAGATTATACCTTGCTGATAGTTCTATCTGACACCTTGTATATTATCAGATTTGTCCGTTCTGTCTGGTGGCAACATGAAATAAGGTTTGGGAGTTGTTTGGTTTCTCATGTTTCAGAAGATTTCCCTTGGGGCTTTGGGAGTTTACTCTCATGAATGTGCAGATCAATCCTTAGCCAAAGCCCTGAAGAAGTCTTTCTGCAGATCTCTGTCTCTGTCTCTGTCTCTGTCTCTCTTTCTCTCTTTTCCCTCTCTGACTTCCTGTTCCACATGTTATAGGTATTTTATCTTCTTGTGCTTCTGTATTCATTCTCACCCCAGTGAGAACTGTGATTCTATGCAGGTCCATTCCCCATGCTGTAGCCTAGAAGCTGCCTCCAGGTAAAAGCAGCAATTTAGGACTTACCTTGTTTCTTTCTCTTTTATCTGGGAACGTCATCGTAGGCTATTTTTTTAAATTAAAAATTCCACAGTTCTACATATTTTTGCTTTTAGAAACAAGTTATGCGAAGCATGAGTCTGTAGTACTCCATTTCATCTGAAGTAGCAGCTCTTATGAGGTTTAATGGCGAACATCATATTTAGAGTTCATGTTGAAAAATGTAAGCTATTATTAATTTAGCTTTGGAAAGTAGAACAAGGACCAAAGGATAGAAGTAATAATTTGAAAGATCTTTATACCATACCTTTCTGGAGATGGAAATGGGCAGAAAATAGAGAGGTTTCGGTTTTTAATCACAGGAAATATTTACGTAGGCTGCAGAAGAAAATGTTTCTCTAAAAAATTTCTCATTACTGAGCTGACCTCTATATTTCTTCCCAAATTTCAGATTCTATAATAGTTTTGAATAATGTCTCAGCTAAATGGTACTAGTTAGAGCTGAAATTCTTGTGAATCCCAGGTAAGTTGAATGTCTATGACTAGTCTTTAGAGTTGCTTCTCCAATTTTATGTAAACTATAAATGAAAATGGTTATGAAATGATCAAAATTTAAAAAATGAGTGGGAGAATATTTGCTACATGTAGAATTTACAAAGATTTTGTTCTGAGTATCTACAATTTTTTTGTCTCTTTTAATGTGTCAATATCCTACCCATAAGATCAATGATTTTACTCAAAGGGTGGCAAATGACTAAATGGCCTGAAGATTTTTTTTCCAAGGAGTGTGTTTTTGCAGTACTCCAAAGAGATAATGTGAGTTTCTAGAAAACAAAGCAGACCCCAAAGGTGAATTTTTCTTCTTAAAATTATATGTAGTTGAAAGAAATAGGTAAAAAAAAAATAAGAATAGAAGTGTGGGATGTGTCTGAAAATATTGGCTAGATTTATCGATTCTCTGGATTGCTTGAGCTGTGTGAGAAAACTCCCCAGGGCACATGACTGGTCTTCAAATTGTCCACGTAAAGATGACTGACACAAAAGCAACTCCCAATGGCTGTCTGGGCTCTAAGAACTTGTTTCTGTGTCTGTCCGTCTGTTTGTCTTTCTTTCTTTCTTTCTTTTCTTTCCTTATCTTTTTTTTTTTTTTTTTTTGAGACAGAGTCTCACCATGAGGTTCAGGCTGAACTTAAGCTCATTTTGCAGCCCAGGCTGGTCTCAAACTCATAAGGATCCTCTTGCCTCAGCCTCTTTGAGGGCTGGGATTACAGGCATGCACCACTATGTCTGGCTTGGTTCTTGAACCTTGATCTTTACTTTGCATAAGGAGCACTTCGAAAAGACTGGGACAGAAAAGGTGTGTATCTAGCAAGCTCTTCTGTAGCTCAGAACTCATCTTTTTCAGACTTTTGAGGTTACAAAAGAACCTAGATATGAAACTAGTTATGGGGAAAACTAGGACTAGGTTCTCACTGAGAAAATACTGTGTTAAATGCTTGATGTGTGCATTGGTTCTAGGTCAGTGGTCCTGTGCCACGTCCTAAGCATTCCTTCGTGAATTAGAATAACAAAGAATTAATCAGGATTTATCATTTTCAAATTCTATCTTTTAAAAGTAGACTCTCCAAACCTACCGCTGAGATAAATTCAAGGAAATTCAGCAGCTATGGTGACAGGGAAAAGTCTCCCTCAGAATCAGCAGGGAGTGGCTGTGTGCCAGAGCGGATGGTGTTTCTACTGAGATGAAGATTTCCATGCAAAAGTGGGACCAGAGGTCAAGGACCAAACACAACAGTCAAATGTGAATTAAGAACAATTAATGAGTCTGGACACAAATTAATTGAGTTCGTACCCGATAAACAGTCAGGTCATACTGACACTTAAATTCAACATTGCAACAGCAGGAAAATAGAGTGTTGAGTTGGTTATATTATTATTCAGAAGAGAATGCTGGTGTTGTCAAGCACAAATTCTTGTCAGATGCCTTTGTCTGCTCAGATCTCCAGTTACTGTTCAAAGTTCAACTTTCAGTAGATAGGAATTGTACAATTATGTCAGCTTCTCAGGTTCAATCGAGACAACATCAGAGGAAAAGAAACCGTGTTCAGTAGAAATAAATGAAAACTGTTTGCATTTCTGGAGTGGAGGAGGAACAACAGTGTGCAACATGGGACACGACAAGGATGTTGGCAGAAAAGATGCTTTCTGATCTGCCAATACCAATAGAGCGTGGTCTCCTCTTAAATTTTACAGAAATTTAAAGAAAAAGGGAAATCAACTTAAGCTCTTTTATTAAGGTTCTCACTGTAGTTTCTAGGGAAGAAAATTTCCAGTCTTTGTGAATTCATGCTCAGCTGCCCTGAGACAGGAACTTACTTTGAATGTATATGTGACAATTAAGCTGGATTGTACACTTAATTGGCCAAATTTAGAGCTGTCTAGGGGATTAGGAAAGCATACTTCTGGGTGTGTCTGGATAGGTCATAGAGTGATGGTCTGAGGGAGTCTGGCTTACGGGGCAGCAGCCTTTGACATCATCCACGCAATGCTAGTTGTTCAAGCTTGCAACATGCAAGGATTTCACTTAGATGTCAAAGGAACGCCTGGATGGCCAGGCTAGCAGTCCATGAAAGAGCAATATATAGAGTTACGGGAATAAAGCTAAAGGTGGAATGGAGATCCCAGGGAACATGGCACATCCACCCAGAAAGCTGCAGGTAGCAAGAGGAGCCAGCCCAGGAGAGAGGTTATGTGAACTGCAATCAGCACAGCCTGAGGGGTGGAGCTGCTCAAGCCTTCTAAACTCATACTTTACCACTATGTGCACAGATGCAAAGCATGGAGTTACAGGACTTAATGTTTGCTCTGCTGGGTTACAGTCATGGTTTGGTTTTATTCATTTTTATTCCCCTATTCATCCCTTTTAAAATGGAAATGTTTACCTTGTACTAGTTTATTTTTGGGATTATGCAACATGGTGTTTGAATTTTGGGGGGCTAAAAGCTGAGTGATTACCTTGAATCTTGGAGCAGACTTTGGAATTGGATATTAGGGCAATAGTGTAACTGTTAAGATTTGGGGAGGGTATTAGTGTGTCTTTGACTGCACATGATAGTTATATCACATTAGGTGAAATTATGATTTAGCTATTGTCTATTTGGAAACTGAATATACTTTAAGGAGACATGTTAAGGGGTGGAATATAAGAATTAAACTGAATTGTCAATTTGATTCCTTTGGGAGCTACCTATAGTATTAGTTGGATGTGTCTGGGTGGGTCATGGAGGTATGACCTCTGATTCCTGGTCCCCTCCTCACTGGCACTCTTTCTGTGCTCATCATGAAGTCAGCAGCTTTTCGTTATGCCCCTCTACCATGATGTTTCTGCCTTGGAGTTAGCCAACCATGGACTGCAATCTCTGAAGCCATGAGCCAAAAACAAACCTTTCCACCTTTAAATTGAAGTATTGAGTATCTTGTCTCAGTAATGGAGAAAGTATGGTGCTTTCAGGCAAATTAGGAAATATACTTTACACAAAAGAAATTTAATTTGAATAAGGAAATTAGGTGATACTATTACTTCTAGGCTATAGTCTAGTACTGGATTGCAGGTCTTAGAGACCAGGATGTGGGTTAGATTTCATAGAGGATGTCATTGTTTTACAAATGTCTTATCTTCAAATCTTATGATTTCAGAATTTCTTTCCTGGTCCAATTAAACTGTCATGGGCCTCTTCCCAGGCTTTTTTTTTTTTTTTTGACTGGGTCTCCTTATGCAGTTCAGGCTGACTTTGAGCTCACTTTGTAGCCCGGGCTGGTCTCAAACTTGCAACGATTCTCCTACCTCAGACTCCTGAGTGCTGGGATTATAGGCTTGTGCCACCACACCTGGCTCAGGGTTATATTTTGTTGCAAGACACAAATTAGCAGTAACCCAAGATTCTAGGACATGGGACAGGGAAATTACAAAAATGACAGTGTTTGTGTGTGTAAAGGGGTGGAGGTGGGGGCTGAGAACCAAACAGTCACAACAAACGCTAAGTGCAAGAGGTAGTGGGCAGAAAAGAAGAAACTGAATTTGACCAGAGACAGGAAGATAGAGAAGGCAGAGTCAGTGGGGAGGGTGGTGGAAAAGTCCTGGGAAATTCACAACAGGCAGGTTGTGTCATGCTGAGCTAGACTGGACAAGGGCCAACAATGGTCATGAGTGTTGCTTTGGGGAAGGAAGGAAGTTAACTATGGTGAGTAAGTACTTACTCCCTCTGGGGTGACTCTGTGAGAGATAATCTAACAGGCTAAAAATTCAGAATCATTCTTAACTTGTTTATCTAAGTTATACCTCATATACAATGCACCAGCAAGTAACTCTTCTTTCAAAGTACATTCATATGTTATGGTCTATATTTAAAATATCCCTCTCCCCAAATCTCATGTGTACAGAAGTATGACTTCTGGGAGGCACATCATGAATGTACTATACTCATCAGTGACTTAATTCACTGATGAGTTCATAGATGAGTGTGCTGTTCAGAGGTGGCATTTGGTCAGAGGAAATGGGTCACTGGGGCCTAGAAGGTTATATTCTCATTTCAAGCCCCTTCCTCTATCTCTCTTTCTCTCTCTCTCATTGTTTTTTTCCTCTCTCTACCCTTTAACTGCCACGCATTGAGCAGCTTTCTTCCATGATGTTCTACTGTGCCATTTTAGTCAACCATGAACTAAAACTTCTGAAACCATGAGCCAAAATAAACCTTTTGACCTTTAAGTTGAGTATTTCATGTCTTTTGGACCAGTAATGGAAAAGCTGACTAATACATCACAGTATGTCCACTGTCCCCCTTTGTTGTTACTGCTGTCTGAGCCACAGAAGTAGTCTAACTCATCTCTCTGCTTTTGTCCTTGATGGTTTTAAATACTGTACCCCAAGTTCATTGTGATGCACAGCAGCCAGAGCAACCCTTTGTAAAGGATATTGCTGTTCCTCTGCTCAAAATCCTTCTGTAAAGCTGGGCGTGGTGGCGCACGCCTTTAATCCCAGCACTCGGGAGGCTGAGGTAGGCGGAGCGTTGTGAGTTCGAGGCCGGCTTGGGCTACAATGCAAGCGCAAGGCTGGCCTGAGCTACATAGTGTGACCCTGCCTCAAAAAACCAGGGCTGGGAGTTTGGCTCAGTGCCTTAAGCGCCTGCCCTGGCAGGCGCGAGGTTGTGAGTTCAATCCCCGGTGCCGCAAAAAAAAAAAAAAAAAAAAAAAATCCTTCTGTAGCTTTCCACCTCACTCGGGGTTAAACACAGTCTTTATAGTGATTTTCAACACCTCTTGATCTGAATGCCCATCCTCTTGTACCTCATCTAACACTCCCTGAATGAATAAAACAATCAAACAAAACCGTTTATTCCTTCTATTTAACATTCTCGACACAAATCCCTTCATCTCTGGTTACCAAAATGTATGTGGTGATTTCTCTTCACCAACAACCAATCAGTTCTCCAATGGACCACAACTGAGTGCCGTAAAAATTAACTCAATTTCGACATTATCTATCTGGAATTGAAAAGGTTCCATTTGTCTTTTAAATATTTTTTGGTTAATGTTCTTTACATCTTGCCTAAGAAAAATTTTATTAATCCATATCATGAAATTTGTTAAAAAAAAAACTTTCTTTCTCCACTGAATTCATTAGTGTCTTTGGAGACAATCAATTGATGATAAATGTGTCTAGCTATGCATTCTCTTTTCTGTTACTTTGATATATTTGTTTATTCTATACCTCATTGACTAGAATACAGTGACTTTAATATGTCTTCAAATTAGGTAGTATAAATCTTCTATATTCTTTTTCTAGATTATTTTGGTTACTCACATATATTACTCATTCCCTATCTTACTGCATAAATTTTAGAATCAGCTCTACAAAAATGCCTTCACAGGTTTTGATTACAATAGCATTACATTTATAGATCAGTTTGAGGAGAATTAAAATTTGTGTTAGTTTACTAGTGCTATGAGGATGAAATACCACAGACTAGGTAGCTTCAACAACATAAATTTATGTTCTCAGAGGTTTGGAAGTTGAAAGTCCAGGATCAAAGTGTCAACAGGTTTGGTGTTCTGAGTCCTGTCCTTGGGTTTCAGATAGCTTCCATTGCTTTATGCCTCACACACTTGCCACTGAGTCTGTGGGTTGTCTGTGCACTAATTTCCTCTCTTTATAAAGACAGTCATGTTCAGTAATGGCCCACACATATGGCCTCAATTTACTTACTTCCTGAAAGGTCCTGTTTTCAAATATAGTCCCATTCCTGGTTGCTCAGGATTAAAAATCTCAACATATTAATTTCATAGGGGTCGCAATTCTGCCTACTATAGCATTTTAAGCACATTAAAACTTTCAATCCTTGAACATGGGTGTATCATTCCATGTACTTAGGTCACTTTTAGTTTCTCTGATTATTCTATAGTTTTCAGTGTTCAGATTTTCCCACATATTTTGGTAATTCAGATGTAGATATTTGCATTTGATATCTTGGATGTTATTTTTTCAAATTCAATTTTTCAATGATCTTGTAAGTTAATATCACTTAAATTCACTTGTTCCTAATTTTTTTTTTTTGGCACATAGCTTCCTTAGGATTTTCTACATACATAATTATCTTGTCATTTGGTAATCCTTAGTAGTCATTATTTGACTTTCTGTCTATTTTTTCCCTATTAGTTTTCACATATGAAAGGAAACATATAATATCTGCCTTTGACTGGTGTATTTTGCTTAATATGATGTCATGAAGTTTCATCCATTTTGCTGCAAATGACAGGACTTTATTTTTGAGTAAATACTGTCTTATGTCTTTGCTTAAAATCTGTTCCTCTGCTTTTATTTCTTTTTCTTGTCTTTTTGCATTTGTTAGACCTTCTGTACAATGTAGGCTATATCGGTGGGAGCAGACAGTTTTTCTGATCTTAGGGAAAAAGGATTCAATGTTTCACAACTAAAGAGCTGCACATTTTCATTGATGCCCCTTAATATTACTGATTTGCTCAGTTCTGATCATGAGTGATGTTGAACTATGTCAAATTAATTTTTTGTATATACTGAGAGATCATTTGGTTTTTCTTTTTCATCTTTTATATGTGATGAATTAAATTGATTTGTTTTAGAGTGTGAAAGTAACTTGCATGTTAAACCACTCAATGATATGGTATTACTCTTTTCAATGATGGATTTCATTTTCTAGTGTTTTGCTAAAATTATGTCATGTGATTTTCTTTTCTGGTAAAGTCTTTATTAGTTTATTAGATCAGGATTATAATGATCTGATTAAAAAAGCTAAGAAGTGTTTCATCAGTCTCTGTTTTCTGATTTTGTATCTCTTTATTTAAAAATATTTGATGAAATCCACCAGCAAAGCCACCTAGAAATGTTTTGAATTATAGTTCTAAATTATTCAACATATAGAGTGACAGTTTTACTTTTTTTTATATACTGGGAATTGAACTCGTGACCTCACACTTGCCAGACAGGTACTGTGCCACTGAGCTATATCCCTAACCCAAAATGCATAATTTCTATTTTTCCTTGTTTCATGTTGCATCTTTCAAGAAGTGTGATTTTACTTATGCCTTCAAATTTAATGACAAAGTTTTCATAATATTCCTTCCTTATCTTTAAATATCTGTAAGTCCTATGATGATCTCCTTTTGCTGATAGTGTTTTATCATTCCTTTAAAAAAATAGACTCTTTACATTTATTTGTTTTTATTAACATATATTAATTAAATTCACTGTAATATTTTCATGTATGCATACAGCGTACATTCATCATATCCATCCATCCTTATACCCTTACCCCGCCAACCCCACCGACCTCTCTGACACACTCCCCAATCCTTAGAAGTCATGTTTGACTTGAGGTCAACTTTTTTCTTTTATTTTTCGTGTATGAGAATGGACATACGATACTTGTCTTTCTGTGTCTTGTGTATTTCACTTAATATGATGTCCTCCATTTCCACCCATTCTGCTGCAGATGACAGAACTTTATTTACTGTTAGGTAATCATAGTACTCTATTAGGTGCATAGATTATATTTTCTGTATCCATTTATCTGCTGATGGGCAGCTAGACTGATTCTACATGTTAGCTATTGTGAAGACTGCTGCAACTAACGTACAAATATATCTTTGGCATGCAGACTGCCCTTCCTTTGGATATATAGCCAGCATTAAGATAGCTGGATCATATGATAGTTCTAATTTTAGTTTTTTGATGACCCTCCATGCTGTTTTTAGATAATGCTTACCACTGTCAGAAAATATTCCCACCAACAGTGATAAGGTTTTCTTTTCTCCATATTCTCCCTAATATTTGCTCTTTTTAATATTTTCAATAATAGCCATTCTGACTGGGTTGAGACAATATCTCATTATGGTTTCAGTTTAGATTTCCTTGATGGCTAATGATATTGGGCCTCTTTATATGTATTTATTGGCCATTTGTATTTCTTCTTTTGAGAAGTGTTTATTCACATCATTTGCCCATTTCTAAACTGGATTACATGTTTTTTATTGTGAGGTTTTTGGCATTGTTTATATTCTGGAAATTAACTCTCTTTCAGATGACTAGCTGGCAAATATTGTCTTCCCCCAAATGGACATTCTTGGAACGATTTTTGACTTTCACACACATGAAAACAACCTGAATACAGACTTTCCATATGCCACCCCCGCTTGCCTTTTCCCTCGAAAGTTCCCTTATTATTAGCATCTGGCATTAATGCCACTCATTTGTTATAATGGTGAGCTGATATTAATACTTTTATATTCACTAAAGCCTATGGTTTATAGTAGGGTTCACTCTTTGTACTTTACCTTCTGTGGTATTTGGGCAACATATAGTGATATGTGTTCACCATTTTGAAATAATGCAGAATAGTTTTATTGCCCTAAAAATTCTCTGTGCTACACTTGGTCACCTTCTGTTCTCACAAACCCCTGACATTCACTGACCTTTCTACCATATCCATAATTTTTCTCTTCCTAGAATATCATATAGTTGGGATCATATCATATATAGACTTTTCAGATTGGCTATATACTGAGTAATATACATATAGTAATATTTAATTTAAGGCATGGTTGAAAACTACAGTAAATATTTAAATTAAAAAACTCACTGCAGTAAAATCACATTGCCAAGAACAATGAGATAAGTGTGTTTGAAGCAAGGATGAGTATTTTGAGTATTTTGAGAGTGATTCATGGCAATGCGTCTTTTATTGTAACAAATTGTTTAAACATTCTCCGTATTTTTTGATTACCCCTGGTTGATCAATCATTTATAGCATTTCCTGTCAAATAAAAACATTACTGTGTGACCTCATCCATCTTATTCATTGGATCTGGCATCATGGGACTCTGTATGTTCTCCAAAGTCAAAATGACCACGAAGCATTTAGAATCAATTTAGGACATCAAGACAGTCATGACAGCACAACTAAAGACACACACAAAAGAGCACTTCCAGAACTGCTTCAGAAAGTGGTGAGAACAATGGAATAAGTGTGTTCAAAGTGAAGGAGACTATTTTGAAAATGATCAGTGGCAATTTGTCTTGTACTCTGATGCATTTCTAGAACTTTAAACGTTCACTGTACTCTTCCACCACATCTTGTATCCACTGAAGTATTAGTGATTTGATTTTAAGATTTTTCTGTCTTTTTTGTAGCTCAATACCTCATTTCTTTCTTTTCTCTAAAAATTGTCTAGATACTTAGGAATTCCATCAGTCTTTTCAAAGAAAAAACTTTTTGTTTCTCTGCTTTGTATTTCATTGTCATCAAAGAGAAATGCAGTGTATACTTTTATTTCTTTGAAGATTACAGAAACTTGATTTTCTAGCTCAGAATATGGTTCCTTTTGGTGAATGTTCTATTTGTACCAAATATGTTTTATGAAAAGAATGTGTATTCTATTTTCGTTGAGCAATGTTTTCTATTAATGCCACATAATTCAAGTTGATTGATTGGGCCATTTGGGTTTTCCTTATAGTTCCTGTTTTTCTGTCCATTTATTCTATTAATTACTGAGAAGTGTTGAAATATCCAACTATAATCATGTGTTTATCGATTTCTCCTTTTTGTTAAGTCAGGTTTTCTCTTACTTTGAATATTCATTCTTAGCTGTGTTCACATTGAATATTGTTATACAATTTTATCGCACTGATCCATTTATTATTATTGATGCCTTCTTTTATTTCCAGTAGGCTGTCTTACTTTGATTACATTTCATCTGATTTTAATATAGCCACCCCACTTTTTGTATTTACATTTGCATGGCATGGTTTCTTCCATCTTTTTACCTTCAACTCTCTGAATTTTAGACTTTGACTTTGTCTCTTACAGTTGTATTCATTTTCTCTTTTATCGATTTAGCAGCGTCTGACTTTTGGTTGTTGCTTGTATCCATTTGCATTTAATACAATTATTTATATTTCTTGATTTAAATCCATTATATTGCTGCTTGTTTTTTGTGTTTCCCTTTGTTTCTTGTTCCTGCTTTTCTACTTTCTCTTGGATTAGTAGAATATTTTTCTTATTTCTTGTTATCTCTGGAATTAACTTTTAATTATACTATTTTATTTATTCATTCATTTGTTTTTAGTGATTGCTCTAGTCATTAGTGTGTGCTCCTAATTTATCATAGAATATCATAAATTAAGATTGTCCCACTTTATGTTTTATATAAAATCCTAACAGTAGTTTATGTCCAGCTTCCCAGCTGTCTTATGCAGTTATTGTTAAATGTATGGCATATGTGATTAATATAACATTATATTTGTCTGTTAAAGAATTTTAATTTCAACAAATTATCTATTACATTTTCCATAGTTTAATCATTTCCTTTATTTTCTCCTACAGCTCTGTCTTTACATTTGGTATTATTTCCTTTAGGTTGAAGAGCTTTCTTTTATATTTCTTATTACTCAGATCTGTGAACTGTGAATCCTTTCCACTTTTATTTATCTGAAAATATTTTTATTTCATCTTCAGTTTTGGTATAAAATTTCTATTGAATATAGAACTCTAAGTTGACAGTTTTAGTTTGTTTCTCAGCAACTTAATAATGTTATTCATTGTCTTCTGGCTTGATTTTTTTTTCATCAGATGAGAAGTTATTCTTACCATTGTTCCCTTGGAATGTGTGTTTTTTTCCTCTGGATGGTTTGAGACCCTCTCTTAAATGTGACTACAACTTTGGTTGTTTTCTCTGTATTTTCCTGCTTGGGGTTCATTGAGGTTCTTCTTGTATTTTTGAATTTATGATTTTCATAAAATCTTCAAGAAATGTGGCTATAATTTTTTCAAATAGTTTTTCTGTTTTCTTCTTATTTTTCAAATTTTAAATGCACACATGCCTTTCTTGATACATTTAGTTATTATTGTACAGATTAATTATTTATAGACTTTTATTAGTTAGAATAGGAGTTTTTTGAGAGGTCAGGGTCTTATTTTCTAAATTCTCGTAATTCACATATATGTGTACATGTGAATATCTATCTATGGAATTAGTGAATAAATCATTGGTAGCAATGACTATTTATTGTCTACTTACCATGTGCCTCATACTACTTTAGACATTTTCATGTGCATTATGCATTCTTAGCTCCCAATAGTCTTGAAAAATAAATAATATATACCCTGATTTTAGAGGAGTAAACTGAAGCTCAGAGCTCAAGAAACTTACTCAGGTTTACAGAGTTTACAAATGGAAAGCAGGAATTGAAAGCAGCATATATCTGCATATCTCATTGTGATTAATAGGGAAGGAGAAAGTACACAGCATGGTACAGCACTACTAGACTGGACTCTGCTTCTTATCATGTATCATCATTCATTAATGAGAACAAAATAAATTGTGGGCAACACTAGGAACTGAGGAAGCAGATGGCAAGATGGCCTTAAGGGGTGTGCTCCAACTGAGATGGGCAGAGAGAGGGCAAGGCTGGGGGCAGGTGCCCCATTTGCACCTACTCATGCAGTTTAAGAAGATGGCAACAAAACAGCCTTCCCAGGGACTCCAGGAAGCTTGTTAACTGCTGTTTCTTACCTATTTTGGTCTCTGCAAAATTGATCAATTTTGGCCTCCACTGGGAGCAACTTGTAAAGGCTTAGGAAGAAATAACATTGCATATGAATTCCCAGGAAAAGAACTTTCAGGCACACCAGCAAAGCAGACATAGAAACAGCATTTGAGTTCATTTTCTACTATGTGCTTTTTGGATCTTCGTAATTTCCAGTGTGGAAATGGGTTACCTTTTACCTTAAAAAGAAAACAATTAGCTAATTATTTTTGTTATGAGTATTTTATGCTATTATTGATATGTCTAAAATATGTCTCTATCTTGGCATATCTTCTATTTATTTATGGATCTATTTTTAATCTATCAAATATCTATCTCTCTTTGCTGCTTTTAAAATTTATTCTGCTTTGCCATAACCTTCAATATCCCCTTTCCAATTTATGGCATTTTTAATGTAGCTTGTTAGTGTACATTTTGGACAATGTTAACATAATTTCAGGTATTGAGGACAAGTGAGGAATATACTTAAATCCTTAGGAGAAGCTAAAAAGACTATTAGCAACCCAAGTCCATAAAAAACATCTGTTCCAGTCATGCTGGTGATTTTTTATTAGTCCCTCAAATCCGTAACAAAGATCTCCAGAGCAAGACAAATGTTCTAGTGGAGTGCAATTTCCAATTTCTTAGCTAACCTGATTTTGTTGATTCATACATATGCATGTTTCAGTGCTGTTTCTGAATATAAAATATAAGTAAATAAATAAATAAGGAAAAGAAAAAAACTCTTTGGGGCTCTACTTTCTTTTTATATTATTTATATTCCTTGAAATGCCCTTGAAATTTCCTTTGCTAAGGGAAGCTAAACAAATAATTGCATACTAAATGGGAAATGAGACCAGTGAGCTAGATAATTTGTAACATCAAATATTCTTTTTCCATAGTTAATGTTTTCTCTGTGAGGGAACTTGAGGAATAAACAGGCCAGTGTATCTTAAATGCAATAACTAATAACAATGCCAAATGCATGAAGTGAAAATACCTCGGGATACACTTTCTCAGTTCTGTTCCATCTCAGCTGAATGCGATATTCTATAATGGTAATAGAAGTCATGCTTGCCATATTTCCCCTGATCTCTAAAGAAGGATGCCAATGCAATAGTAATGCACTTTGCTTCTGTTTCTGCCTATCAACATTCTCTCTCTTTTCTTGTTTTGTTATTGGAGCCTGTTGCATACTTTGAAAAGTTTCCTCTGAAAACAAATTTCCCTGGCCAATGTAATGAGACAGAAATCAGCAGTTTTTTTTTTAATCAATCATGACCACAAACAAGAAATGGGTAAGCATGTCAGAGGTCTTATAGTACTGGTCTCTGTGGGAAATCAGAAAGGCAGTGTGAAAGCAAGACTTAATTTCTGCAAGATGACATTTGTTGTCTTTCACTCCATCATCAATAGAGTTTGCATGGTAAGACCAACTTCACATTGATTACAAACTGAAAATGAAGTACATAACAATTTAAATGAGCAGGTTTTAATTACGGAACTGTTTAATATTCCATTTCACTTTATGGAAAACATAATGAGTTTTGTCTTAAAAGTGACTATATTTTAAAACTCAAATTTTATGGTAAAACTGGGGTTCTGTGTGCCAAAAAGGACATTAAGAAAAGAGTTAGTCTGCTTCTTAGAATTGAGGGTCTGGATCTAAATGCCTACCCTTATCACTGAACTAAAGGAGGTTTTGCAGTGGAGTGGTTAAAGAAAAATTGGGGCAGAGAAAGAACAGGTGAAGGCAATGTAATTGCGAAGCTGCTAGGCATCCAAGGTCTTTTCTAGATCCAAGGTACTTACGCAGCAGGGTGTTGGTACTCAGCTGCGTGAGTCTCCTTAATTGTTTCTATCACCCACCATGTACATATTGCGTGCTTTCTCTCCCAGATCACAACCCTGGTTGGTTATTTTCACACTTACCTCCTCGTACCCATTGACCAAATCTCTGCAACTTTCTCTTTCTTTTGTGCCATTGGAGATAAGTCCACAATATTTTTACATTTTTAGGGATCTACTGGTGCTCTTCACTGGCAATCATGGGTCTAACATGACTACAACAGTGTGCCCTAGAGGGATTTATAGGAACAAGGGGCAAAATGAGTAGAGAAGTGGAATTTTATAGTGAAGAAAGAGACAGACTTCTGGAGAAACAAAGTCAATCATCTTCCACCACTCCTGTGGAACTGGAAAGCATTGCTTACTGTGGAAAAATCAAGAGAAAATAAAAAGAGAAGTTAGAATCTTTGGATGCGAGGTTCACGGGAAGGCAACAACAGGTACAGAGACCCTGGTGGGATCAGCAGCCACAGGTTTGCGTGGCAGTACAATTACATGAAGAGCACTGAAATGAATGTGTGGAAGGTCTATGCTTTTTATATATGCAGCTTCATTTTCCACACTTTTAGTGACCTGCAGTCAGCCATAGTTTGAAAATATTAAATGGAAAATTTCAGAAGCACACGATTTTGCTCCCTTGGGAGTACACAGAAACCATGCTTTAATCACTTGGAGGCATATTTCCCCAATTTTGTCATGCAAGTGGGTGAAAAAATTTTGCAGGTTGAATGAAGTCTCCCAGGAATTTTCCTTTTCTATGAGCATCCTGTGCAATTAATGTAGAATGCATGTGTTGTGTATTCTGTTTTAGTCCTCAAAAGCCTTTTGTACATCCCTGTAACTATATAGTCTAATTAGTGTGCAAGAGGTGATAGAGCTGATGGGTAAGAGTTTGGCCGCTGTAGTCAAACTGCTTGTATTTGAAGCCTGGCTCTGCCATGAAGTACCTGTGATCTTAGTAGATATTTCCTCATCTGAAATCAGGGCTACTAATACTATGCAGCCAAAAAGATACAACTGATTTGTGTGTATATATGTGCACACATATAAATATATATAATATATGTAAAATATTTAAAATATATAAAAATATATTTTAATATATAAATATATTATATATTTGTATATAAATATATATACATATACATTTTTTTTTTGCGGCACCAGGGATCGAACTCACAACCTTGCACCTGCCAGGGCAGGTGCTTAAGCCGCTGAGCCAAACTCCCAGCCCTAGTTTTTTGAGACAGGGTCGCACTATGTAGCTCAGGCCAGTCTTGCGCTTGCGTTGTAGCCCAAGCTGCCCTCGAACTCACAACGCTCCTCCTACCTCAGCCTCCCGAGTGCTGGGATTAAAGGCGTGCGCCACCACGACTGGCTACATATACATATATATTATATGCAGTAATACACACATAGACCACTTAAGATCATGCCTGGCATAAAGTAAGTACTGATTAAGTATTTACTATTACTCTTACTGTGGTTCTCCATTATCCTTGATTTCATTGTCTGCATGTTTGATACATGCAGTTTAATTCTCTGTACTTTTAGTTACCTGCAGTCAACCATGGCCTGAAAATATTTAATGAAAAGTTCCAGAAATACATAGTTTTGCACACTATTCTGAGCTGTGTGATGAGGCTCACTTCATCCCACAATGTCCCACACATTGTGAATCATTCCTTTGTTCTGTGTGCTCACACTGTATGCTACCCATCTGTAAGTCATTTAGTAGCTGTCTTGGTTTCCAAACCAACTATGGTGGTGTTGCAGTGCTTGTTTTTCAATAACCTGTATTTTATTTAATAATGGTCCCAAAATTCAAAAATAGTAATCCTGGCAATTTGGATATGCCAGAGAGAAGCTGTATAAAGTTGTCATTTGGGGAAAAGGTAGGAGTTCTCAACTGCATGTGAAAAACATAGTATACATAAGATTCAGCATTGTCCACTGTCTTAGACATCTACTGAAGATCTTAGAATATATTTCCTATGGATAAAAGGGGACTGTTGCACTTTTAAAAACATGCTATCTAGATTTTGAGAAAGGGAGGTGTCCTAGTCACGTTCTCATTACTGGGACACGATACTAGACACTGACAAGTTAAAGGTGGAGAAGTTTATTTTAGCTCACAGTCTCAGTCTGTGGCTGGCAGGTTCAAATGCAGAAGGAGCAAGGTGGAAGGTCCTGCAGCAGACGAAAGCTGCTATACCTGGTCATGTGATTTAGAAAGCTTTACAATTTTGCACCCTTGAAACTACTGAAAGTTAGAGTCTTCCTGATTCCTGAGATGCCTTTAAGTCATCTTTTTTCATTCTCCTTATTGTCTTAATGCTTTTTAAAAATGCTAATCATTTTAGTAATCATTTTGTCCATAGTTCTAACTTTGCAGGCACTTTTCTGTTGAAACTGCAAACTTTTTAAAAACTTTGGCTGTAATGTTTGCTCCAGATTTTCATTATAGCTCTAGGTAAGGGCAGTTAGTAGTACCCATGCTACAGTGTGAATACTGGACTGCTTTGAAATTTTCTCCATCATATTATATAATTTACCACCCTTAATCTCAATCTTTTGTAAAGTTTCAATGTAGACAAATTTTCTGCCAGAGTATAATACACATGGCCTTAAGTCCAACTGCCAATGGAGTCCTTGCTCTCAGTTGAAACATTCTGAGCCTGGCCTTTACTGTCTGCATTCTTATCAGTATGAGGGTCTTCTGATTTTCAGCCAAGAATCTCCCAACAACTTCCAGCATTCTAGGGTTTCTCCAGCGAATATCTCCAAACCTTTCTATATTCATCCTACAAACAAATTTCAAAGCCTTCTAAATCACATGACCAGGTATAGTCACAGCAATGACCTCACCTCTCTGGCATAAATTTCTGTTTTAGTCACTAACCCATTGCTGGGACAAAATGCCCCACACCCACAACGTAAAGGAAGAAAGGTTTAATTTGGCAAATGGTTTCAGTCCATGGTCAGCTGGTGCCTAGGTAGAAACAGGAGGGCAGAGGGGGCATAATAGAGGAAAAGAAGGGAGGATCTGGGGATAACACACCCCATCTATGTCATGCCCCCAACGATCTACCTTCCACAAAGCCACACCTCCTAATAGCACATTTAGTTACTGAAATCAACAACAGATGAATCTACTGATAAATATAGTACCCCACTGATTCAATCAACCTCCACACACATGAGAATATTGGGAGATGTTTTAGATCTAAATCATAACACTTTCCTTACTAGAGGCCCCAGAGAGTTTCCATGGCCTTTCACCATGGGAAATTACAGGGGAAGATGATGATTTTTAGCAGATATCAAATCTGCTGACACCTTGGTCTTGGATATCCCAGTCTCCATAAAAGTGAGAGAGAAATTTCCATTGTCTACAAGCTATCTTATCCACGGTATTTTGTTATAGCAGCAAGCACAAAGACACTACTATATTGGTGATTCCCTAGTATAAGAATCTACCCATACTCTAAGGTCTTCTGTTAGGAAGAAGTTAAATTTTTAAGAACTAATAAACTATTTTTTCACAATATTTTTCAATGCTTTTATGTAGAAAGTTCCTGTATCAATTTAAAGTCTTTTAAGCATTTATCACAAACTTTGTTTTTATGGTGCAATTTAAGAAGTATAGTGGTTTGATCCATTTAGAATTGGTTTTATTTTGAAGAAAATAAAACAAAATGAAATAAAATAGAATAGAGTCAATCAAAACAAAATGAACATGGTACATGACTTCAAAAAAAGATAAAATGAAATTAATAATGGCTACCATAATGCCTTTTGTTATCTTCAAAATGACTGCCCATACCATCAGACATAATAAAATAAAACACAATAGTACAGGATAAAACCAATAAAAACAAAACAATGGAAGCAACACAGGACTTCAAAACAATAGTAAAACAACAGTGGTCACCATAATGCCTCTTGCTATCTTCTAAGTAGTTACCTGTATCATCAAACATAATACAATCAAACAAATCAAAATAGAATAAAATCACTCAAAACAAAACAATGAAAGCAGTACAGAGCTTCAAAATAAGGTCACAGGAAATCAATAATAGCTACCATAGTATATTTTGTTATCTTTGAAATAACTACCCATGCCATCAAATATAAAAAAATTAAACAAACAGGAACAGAATAAAACCAAACTAAACAGAACAATGAAAACAATATGGGATTCAAATCATGATAATAGATTAACAATGGCCCCTGCCTTCCCTTTTTAGACATTTCCTCCCCTTTCACTTTCACAATATGTATTGTATATTTTGGATCCCACTAACTCCTTTAGTTTTTTATACTAGGGAGACAACATGATGTTCACCCATGTGACTGAATCATTTCATCCATGAGCATGATCTCAAGTTGCATCCATTTACCTACAAGAGCCTCAAGAGCCTCAAGGTTATTTTTCTTTATAGCTGAGTAGCTTTCCATTGTATAAAAATGCCATGTCTTTCTTGTCCACTCTACAGCTAATGGGCAAGCTACCCCCACTTCTTTCTGAATCTCTGCCACATAGAGCATTGTTCTCTCTCCTTTAACTTTCAGTCTATGAACCCCTATCAAGTTAAATGTGTTTCTTGTTATCAGCATACTGATGGATCCTGTCACCTGGTCCACTCTGCCTGTGTTTCTTTTTCTTGGTAAATTGAGGCCATCTACATTAATGGTTGTGGCCAACATCCACTGGCTCGTCTCTGCCATGCTATTTTTCTGATGTTGGCTGCCTAATTTTCCTCTCCATTCAATTGTCTACCCTCCTTGGTATTACCCCTCTACTGCTGTTTCTGGAGCTGTGGTCTTTTTTAATCTCTCTGTAGAGTGTCCTTCAGTATTCTTTGTAGGGTTGGTTTGGTGGTCATGAATTCTTTCAGTTGTTCTTTGTCATGGAAGTATCTTGTTTCTCCATTAATTTTGAAAGAGAGTTTTGCAGGATACATCAATCTGAGTTGGAAGTTGTTTTCTTTCAGGACTTGAAACAGTTCACTCCAACCTCTTCTTTGATTTGATATTTTGTGTTGAGAAGTCTGTCATGATTCTGATAGATTTTCCTTTATAGGTGATCTGTTTCTTTTCTCTAACAACTTTTAATATTTTGTTCTTGTATTGAATTTCTGGGATCTTGATTATTACATGTCTGGGTATAGATTTATTTTGGTTATGGCTAGCTGGAGTTCTATATGCTTCACTTATCTGAATGTCACTTCCTTTCCCCATGCTTAGGAAGTTTTCTGATATTATTTCTGTAAATAGACTTTTAATGTCATTTGTGTTGACCCTTACTTTTTCACTCACATCTTTTGTTCTTACATTATGTTTCTTTGTGTTGTCTTGCAGTCATTGAATTGTTACTTCCAGATTCCTTGTTATTTTTAAGAGATCTTTCCTTTCACAATCACAAACTACAAACCTGTCTTCAAGGTTTGAAAGCCTATCTTCAGTTTCTTTCAAGTAGCTTTGCCAGCTTTCAATGGAGTTTTTAATTTCCTGGATATCTCTTTGAATCTCTTTCATGTATTCTAAATCTTTTTTTAATTTATTCAAGATTTCCCTCATTTTCCTATGCTCCTTCATTTTTTAAATTTATGTCTTCTTTAGAGATGTTTAGCAGTTCTTTTATTATGTTTTTCATTTCTTCTTTTACCTGACTTAGTATTTCTGTTCTAATTTGTGTTATAGCCTCATGAAGTTGTTTCTTTACTTCAGTTGCCACCGCTTCAGAAACTTCAGGTGTATGATTCCTGATCTCTTCTGGGTTTGTATCTCCTGGACTTGCTCTGCTTAGATTGGAGGCCAGAGACTGCCTTTTACATCTTTATCTTGCCATATTCCTAGGTTCTTCTGGACAAGTGGGTACTGGGAAAAATTTCAGTTGACTTTCAGGTGATTTTTACTTGATTATCTTTAGATATTTCTTCTCTGCTGTGATAGAGTCCCCCAAATGAATTCTTTACAACCACTGACTTAATTTTATTCAGTGGCAGTTTCTAATGCAGATCCTATTTCTTCTATTTCACCTTTAGCTTCTTTATATTCTTTATTATGCTCACCAGATCCTTTACATTTCAGTCCATTAGGATTATAATTACACCCATCTCAATTTTCATTGAAAGCAGTGTTTTAGGATTTTTTAAAAAAATAAGTTTTAGAAGAAAGATTATTGAGCAAAATTTATAATAGTCTTTCTTGTAATACAGTGATTGAAACCTTAGACTTGCTAAGTATAGGAAACTCATATTATTTATATAGTTTGCTACAATTTAATGCTTTCTTATATGTTTTAAGTCTAGCAAGATTGTTTCTCAGCCCACGTTTATTTTTACGACTGCTAAATAAATAGCACCCTTGTTTTGTTTCCACCCTTAGGGTAGGCCAGGCCTTTTGCTTTGGTAAATTTCATTCTGCAACTGGTTCTCAGCAGGAAATGAATGGATGATTTGAAGAAAGTCTAATAGACAGACTAATTACAAGGCTGTGGATGAAGAGCAGTGAAAACCCACAAGGACAGTGCTACACTCCAGAGCTAGTAAACCTCAGGCTGGATGATCAAGGTAGAAAAAGCTGTGTGGCGAGGCCTCCAACTTGAACCTGTGGCTTTGGTAAAGGGACAGTCACAGATAGCAGGAATTGAGTTTGGGGAATAATAATCAGGCTCACTCTTACTCCCACATTTCCTGTTGGTGCTTTCCATTGACCAAATTCAACTGCAAGTCAGAGAGCAAGGGGTTCCATTAATTGGACCATGCAAATCAGCCCCCAAGATCTAAATTAGTGTGGCAAAGGGTATATCTGGAAGGGCAAGTAGCGGCTAGTGCATAATTAAATGTACTTACCTTTTCATTGTTTCAAATATTCCCTACTTACTGTCCAAGCTTCAGTTTGGTGAAATCTCTGGATGGAAACAATTCAAGGTCAAGAGTACACTTTCTGAGGAAGAAAAGAAAAAGTCTAGAAGATTGATTCTGAGGATGTAGCTGAATGGAATAAAATGTCATTGGAGTTGCAAAAGAGATAGCTTAAAATGTAGAGTGCTATGCTCTTGGCAGACTTGGGAAGCTTCTACCACATGATAAAATAATATCCTAGTTAAAGAATGAGAGTTTCAATAAAAATTCAAATCTATTGTTTATCTCAGTTATTGGAAGAAATTCAGGTACATAGACAAAGGAAGTTGTGATAGCATCACCCATTGTCTTCCATTTTTTGCCCAAGGAATTTCTCACTTCATCCTGGAAAGTACTGTCTAGTTGTCCCTGTATTAATCTTTCTATCACTTCTTTCTCTAGGCCCTACCATCTGTGCAAGGACTCCCAATAGGTTACATTTTTCTTATTTCACACAGCCCCTTGGGGCATGCAGTTTGTTTTATTCTAATTGATTTTTCTCAGTAGAATCTTCCAGTGTGATTTTGTTATGCCTCCTTTTCTCAGAACACTAGGGAATGGAGATCAAGTAAGTAGGCAAAACTCAAGGTGTCTGAGTTAGGCAAAAGGAAGAGGAGAGCTGTGGACAAAATTAATAACTTTCTCATGTCTTCTATCTTCCTCCTTTTCTCTTACTGAAAAGGTAAGGGGAGGATTTATGAGAAGGCTGCCCAAGTCTGTCTACTAGTCTGAATTACTGTGCCCAATTTGCCCCATGGTGTGTACAGCACTTTGGATTCCACAGAGGAAAGAGCATTTGTCGAAGAGCTGCTGCTACCATTATATTTGCATGGTAGAGCTTGGTACCTCCAGAGAATAAACCTGCAAGGGTGTGAAAGTGCTTCCCAGAGAAGATTTTTTTAAAAGCCTAATTATTCCTTTTGAGTGAGGTGTGTAGATCTGGAGATTTTCTTTGTCAAATAATGAGCAGACAGTGTGAGGAGCCATGGTCTTGATTATGAGTGAGTGCCCGGTGTACCTGCAGCCCAAGATGCTTGATGAGCTCTCAGGACCACTATCTGAGGCTGTTGCATGTGTTACTGTGAGGACTCTGAGTGTGTTGCTTCCTGTGGTCTTTTAGGGGGATGTGAGTAGCTGCAGCATTATGTCTTTCTTGGCCTGCCAAACTGATTTCATGGAGTTTTGGAAAAACAGTCCCCTCAGGGAAGTCCATAGTTGTTTTGACATTTGGGATAGAAAATATTTGCCATGTAACCTTTACATGAAAGGACCCATAGTCAAAGACAAAGAGCATATTTATTTGCCACCATGTGAGCATTTGGGATGTTGCTCAAAGTAAAATTTTTAAGTGGAAAAAGCATGTGGGAGGAATGTAGGGGAAAGGATAGAGGAAAGAAAAGAAGATAAAATTCAAAATTTGTACATTGTGACTTTCATCTGTGGTTACATATATTTCCTTCTTTGGCTTTGGGTCTTGGGCAATATTTATGAAGTATGGGGATCTGAATTACCACCAGCCACAGCTTCTGTTCTTCAACATTTCTGTTGAGGGTGAGGAGTTAAAGAAGAGAATCGAAATTGGAGCATATTTAAGGACAAGACCCACCTCCTCACCATGGACAGTGCCCTCTTTGGCAGTCTTCAGTTAGAACCTCAGTTAGGTTAGTGTTTTTTGATAATGAAGAAATGAGGTTAGGGGAGGGTAGGAGGCTCATTCACCTCTTGAAGGTAGAAAGCTCTCCAAATGGTGTGTGATGTGACTGTTTTCCCATACTGGTTCCCCACTAGCTTCTGAGTTCCTTGAGCAGACTGTTGTGTTGATATATCATCCACACAGTCTTCAGTGTCTTTGGGGGAAAGGTGATTCAGGACCTTTTCTTGAACAACAGAATCTGTAAAAGAAAATCATGCAATCAGCAGAAATTGAGACAATGTCCTCAGGGCCCCTTGATTAATCCATATATTTTTTTTGATAGGAGGACCCAATAGGGCAGAAAATGGAGATCACAAGTTTCTACCTCTGTCTAATGCTTATTTACACCATGGAATTCTTGTGTCTATGTTCTCATAGTTGGCCTGGGCTTAGAGGAGAAAAAAGACAATGGGAAGGGGCCTCTCTGACTTCTTCACCCCTCACTTATATGGTGCAGCTCCCTGTTTTATGTTTTTCTTTACTCTGGAAAATATCTGTATGACAACTACCTCTGCAACCTCTGTTTGAGCAAGGCAGATTGACTATGTACCTCTCTCCTCTTGCATTTGAATTTTTCATTAGAATAACATTCTAAGAACAAAAATAAAATTACATAAAACAACAGGGGCACAAAAGCAGGAGGCAGTAGCAGACAAGAGGCTAAGGCATTTTAGAAGGTAAGAAGTAGATGGAAAACGGTAAATAATTCAGTTGAACAGAGGAAGTTAAAAATACAAGTACTTCCAGAGAACAATACTAGTGAGGAGTAGGCAGATTCACCTGAGAAAACCTCATGAAATAAATCACTGATGGAGACAAGGTACTATATAATGGGAGTGAGGAAAGCAGGAGATAGAGAAGAAATCAAGAAGTTAGTGAATGACTGGTACTTGGAGTATTAAGATTCCCAGGTCCACTGCCCAGTCTATAATAGCTGTAATTCTGCTTCTCTCCATTACATTCCTTCATCCTACTATCCCTGTTCCCATTCACAACAAAAAGTAGAAATTTAATTTCTGGAAACACAGAGCCAGAGAAGCTCTGATTTGGAAACATGGTGTAAAGAGAAGGTAAAGGATAAAGCACAGAGTCAAAAACAGGTCCAGTAAGTGATAGTTACCCTGGCAAGACCTAAAATAAGAGCGACATTAATACATGAAAAGCAGAGGGTAAGAGCCTAAGATTTGGAATAGAAGGCCGAAGGAGGAGTGGGGTGGAGCAGAGGGCTCACTCTTTTTTGTTGTAGTGCTAATGGCTATCTTAAACCAGTGGTTCTCAACCTTGAGTGTTACATCTACCATCCCTCACATAACCTGGCTGTCCTTCCTTTTCGTTTTGCTCATAGTACTCATCCCACTTTAAGTATTCTTGTATTTAATTACTCTTCTTTGCCTATTGATGTCGACAATGTTCTTAAAAGTTCATCTCCAATTTGATCCTGCCATGATCACCTAGTATAAAGCAAGGACTTCCTTCACTGACCTTTACCGTTACTCACTCCTAATCTCATTTATTTCATAATGAATGTCTTCATTTCTGTCAACATCTGAAAATAGCTAGTAAGTCATGTGGCCACTCAGGTTTGTTTAATTCTCTAAACCTAAGATTGTCTGAGGGTACCTCATTTTTAGTAGTGTGTTGTTGATCACAAGCATTGTTAGCATTATGTTCTTCATGCTTCATAGGAACAATGTGGATAAATATCCAAATGGCTACTTCACATACAAGGAAATTGAGTCTCAGAGTGATTCTGTGATAGTCATGTTCTTGTTGAGGAAACAAATAACAGAAATGGAATTTGAGTCAGATCTTATAGATCTGTTCTAATTCTAAAATCCTACTGCTGCTCTTGTGAGATTGAAGTGGCAAATATTATTTCCCCTAAATATTGTTAACAACAATGAGAACCATATACTATACTTTAAAATCCAGTTGTAGGTATAAATTCAGTGCCTAACACACTTTTAAACTATTGATTCATTTGATTGTGATGATAACATTAGGGAATATTTGTTGTAGTAGGTCTTTCAGGGATTATCTCATTTAATGACCATGAGAACTATGTGCATTGGTGAAATTATTGTTTGCATTTAAAAAGTCAGAAACCAGAGCCTGCAGTTGTGAAGGGATGGGCATGAGGTTGAACCATCTGCCATGGTGAACTGAGACTGAACTTCAGAAGGCTCAGAGGCCAGAGCTCAGAACTGCCTTGCTTCCCTACTTCATACGAAGTCACAAGAGGAGCTGCTCTCATTAACGTTCCTCTCAGCTTATCATTATCACTCTTCAGAATTTCTCAAGACACAGTTGGGAGAGAAGGCAGGACACAGTGTCACTACCCTGGTAGATGGCATTTGCCATGGCAGGCTCAGAGGACTTTAGCACAGATCCACACAGACTATCAAACCTATGTGCCAACTTTGTCTGGCAGCTCCTTCCTGCTTCCCAAAAATAGCTCAAGCTAATGAAAAGTTATGCATTTGAAATTTAATAAAAAAGGAAAAAAAAAGTAACTTAAAAACATTTGAACCTTGGCCTCAAAATTTTAGAAAATAAACCCAAACACACAGAGGTTTTAATTTTTTTCTTTTGCCATGTGGCAGTGGTTGTGAAGTAAATATATCCCACTGCACTGATCTTACATCCTGTCACATTAATGTTTCAGGGCACTCAATATAAATATTAAAACTAATAGCTTCACTCTTCAGCTATTACTCCTCCATCCCCTGAAATCATCATAAAACTTTTAAAGCCTTTTAGAACATTTACACACTTGAATCTGATGGTGGGGAAAGGAGATTCACACAACGCAACCCATAAGCTTAAATAATAGTGAAGAGCTGTTTATGGAATATGCTTTATTTATTCATCATTTCAAGTAAAGTTTCCATTTTGATGGAGGGGAAAAAATCAAAGTATAGCTGTCAAGGGATAAGGCTGAAGTATTGCTTTTCTATACTGAGGACTTGCAAAAGAAAGAAGTCCATGAGAATCTCAGTCCAAGGTCAATCAATGCAAAGACTGTGGATACGTAAACAGCTAATGGATTGTAAAGACACATACCAGTGTTATGAATTTTTAAAGAGCAACTCTTCAGCACAGAAACCCATAAATCAATGATGACTTATTGGCTGGATCAATTATGCAAACTTTTAAAACATTTAATGACAGGTAATGAACAGGTCTCAGGAGGACATCAGTCAACAGCGTTTCTGCAGTTGTAGTTACATCTGCTTAAGTGAATTGGGTAAACGTAGTCATTCCTAGGTAGTAACTAAAAGTTAAGCTATGAGTCTGCCTAATGTGAAAGGGAATGACTATTTTAGTCTTTGAATATACCTTAACTAGCTAGAGAAATGAGTTGCATCCTAATGCATTCATAGGTAGATCAGGTTGGTTTTGGACTGAGTGTGCCATTCTTGGGGAGCTTCTGTTCCTGAGCAAAATGATCTGAGGTTTTGGGGGTTTTCTGCAAAATGATCTGAGTACCAAAGAGGAAGATAATGTTTGAAAAAAGAAAATGTATAGCATGATGTTGACACAGACAGGTTCTTGTAAGTATTTATTTAAAAATTAAATTTAATTAACAATTGGAAGAAGAGACAGCTAGGCAGTGGCAGATTGATACTGCAGGATTCTGCTCAGCCTAGCAGTGAAGGAAAGAAGGCTCCATGTGAGTTGACTAATCCTGAAGAAAGTCTCACATCATTGCTTGGGGCATTACGGTGCTTTAGTCACATATTAAAATAGTGACCTGATAAAGGTGGAGGAATTTGAGGAGTAGATTTCTGAAGTTAATAGTCTTCTAGAGTTTAAACATTGATCCTTTTCATTATGTAACTTCAGATAAATCTTAGATTATGAAAAAGACAGAAGTTAAACATACCATTCACTACTAAGCACAGTTCTTTGAGTCTAAGCCACTGACAGGGATGCCGTATTTCTGTGTTAACATAGTTAAGGCATTGCTCAGATCAGGTAAAACCTTCTGACTGAATCTAAAAACATTAAAAATTCTGATATTTCTGTGTAGCACTCACTCTTTTCTGCAGTGGGATTGTAAAAATGAAAAATATGAAGTCGGTTGGTTGTTAAATGCCTCAATTCAGGTGTCTCTGGCCAGGGATTATTTTCCTTGTCAGAGAAGCTTCCTTAGAATTGTCGATAAGTTAAAAAAAAAAAAAAACTTTCAGTTAAGTAAACAAAAAGAAAACATCTTTAAAACTTTAACGATTTTTGGCTATAATTTCCTCAAGTGGTTTTGCTAAGTATAAAACTGATCTAAGAAGCATATGTATGTCATATGTATGTTGGTGTGTTTGGTCATTAAAAGCAAGAAAATTTGGTGTGATCTCCTTATTCATCCAATAAATAAGAACTCAGTTTAGACAGAAACAAAGATGAGTTCTGGCATTTACTGGCCGTATGACCAGAGGTAAGTATCCTAATTCTCTTGTCCTATACATTCACCTATACAATAGGTAGTATAATTCCTACCTTAAAAAAGCTAGAAAGTAAGTACTCAATAAACGGTAGTGTTTATTATCTCCCAAATCTGAAATATTTTTTCTTTTTTGATAATAATTGGAGCAGTCTTTAGGCAAGAATCAATGCTAAATTCAAGAAAGTGAACAGCTTCCTATCAATGGATGTTGGCTTTTACAGTAAGAATAGCTGTTGACACCAAGGTCTTTATTATCCATCATACACATTGCCAGTACTTTCTGATTGAAGTCTGTCATTTTTTGATGCAGGCACTGTTATTACCATTCTATGAGGGGGGGTCATTGAATATTGGAGAAGTTAGAAAATTTGTTTAAGGGCATCCAACTATTAAGTGGCAGAACTGGTGTTCAAAAGTAGATGAATTTGTGTTTCACCAGACTTCGCCACAATGCTAAGCTTAAAAATTGGCTGAATTAAAAACAAAGGACTAAAAATATTACATAAAATCTTTCTCTGTTGATATATACGGTTTTTGCACAAATAAAAGGGTTTTTAGTGTAGTGAATTTTCCTAATTGCCTGGGAGAGCCAATGAAGATTGCCGTACTGGTCACTTATCCTAAGTGTGAAGGACCAACAACGGGGTGATTTGCAGCTTAATGTACAATTTTGTGTGTATGACTTATAGAGTAATTCTCTGAGACAAGAGTCATGCTCTGAGTAATGAATGGTCTGTTTCTTTCACCCAAGTGTCTTGTGTCTTCTGTCAGTATATGTATACAAAACTATGGCACACTAATTTGTTAGTTTCCATGGAGGATAAAATCTCAGGTCCTTCTTAGTTTCTATCTTATCACTGGGAAGGAGGTATCATGACTCTTACATCTCCACATGGAGGGAAGCTTCAAAAGTGTCCCCTGATTCACAAGTCTTTGAATTTCTTGACAGAATATGGAGGTGGGGAGTGAGACAGTAGAAGCACATTTTCCAGACTATCTTATGTTTGTGCTTGTATTCTTAAAGGTAAGAATCAGAGGCATGAAAATTAAAACCCAGTAAAATATTACTTTACGTTGATCAGAAAGGCAAATATGAAAATGTCAGACATAATAAATGATGCAAGAAAGTGGATCACTGGGTATTATCTACTGCTGGTAGGAGTGTAAATCAGGGAGATTTACACTTTAGAGAGTAATTTAGGAATATTAATAAAGATGAAGATGCCAACCCAGTATTCTGGAAATTCTAGTACTAGCTATCTATTATAGAGAAACTCCAGTATGTCACATATATAAGAATATTCCTTGTAACACTGTTTGTAAGAATGAAAATTAAAAAACTTGGGTTTTTTGACAAGCGAGTCAGTGTTTTTTCCTGTACCACACTCAGTTCTAAGACTAATTGTGTAGTTTATTTACCCATGGTATTTTAGAGTGACGATTCTAGAAGTGATTTTCACAGCATAAAAATAAATTATAATGAACACAGAAAGAGCTAAAGGAGTCCAATATAATTAAGCGATTGAGGTAGAATATACATGAGTTTTAAAGAGTATGGGAGTTACTTTGCATGGGGAGGAAAAGAAGAATTTTTGTAAGAAGGTTCCATTTGTTCTCCTAGCATTCCAATGAAGGCTTGTGGCAGGTCCTGAAACATGATAGACAGAAAGAGAATCAGTCATGTACAGAGGGGACTGAGCAAGTGAGTGGCCTTGTTTTATTTTATAGCCACTTGGTCTTGCAAGAAATGACTTAGTAGAGACAAGAAATAATCATTTCCAAAGGCAATGCTCCCATGACCTGATTAACCTCTTAGGATTGCATACATCACCACTGCCGTAATAGGAACCAATGTTCCAGCACATAAACTATTCGGGGGCTGCACTCAAACCAAATCCAAACAAAAACCATTTGCTACAGAGAAAGAGATCATAGTAGGGTTCCTATTTGAGTATAAGAGAAAACAGGTTTCTTTGCTCTTGGTTCCCTGCAGGCTACCTTGCACCTCAGCTAAGTCTCTGCTGTATAAGGAAGGCACTGTGGATCCACTCAGCTAGAGGTTTTCTTAAATAATATGAGCACAGATGACTGATACTGTGAGGGATAGCCTTTGAGTCACCCCTAATATTCAGAGCTTGTCAGGCATTTTATATTTGATATAGTTAAATTCAGTTCCACTCAGTTAAATTCAGTAATTATTCACTGAAGACCCACCGTGTGCCAAACACACAACCAAGTGCTCAGTTATACTTTGAAATGAAGCAAACATAGTATTTATCTTCATGGTACTCAGTCTAGTTGGATAGGTAGACAAAAGTAAATATTATCAACTATGATGCATATCATTAAAGGGGAACTAGATGAGAAGAAAAACCTAGGCAAAAATCAATGTGAATTTTACTTTGGGCTGGAAAAGCTTTCTGTCTCACAAGATAAACTAACATTTTAAAATTCATCGCTTTTTAAGCAGTAGTTATTCACTCAATTACATTGACAAACACTTAGAAAAAGGCAATCCATTGGCTTGAATTTTGGTGTAAAACCAAGAGAAGAATATAAATTTCTAAAGGACAGTAAAAAAGTTTTTGGAGTGCTTAGTTTTATGTAATTATTTATAAAATCTTTTATATGCTGCCTGTATTTCATGAAGATGTAGACTAAGACATTGCATTTTATTTGTCATCATGATTAAACATGAACCTAATCAAAAATACTCACTTAAATAAGCAAGATAGATGGTTTAGTCAACCTGTGACTTAGAGTATACTGGTATTTTCCCAAAGAGCAAACAAAGCATGTGACAAAGGTTTGCAATCACTGTAGAAAACTGAAGCTTTCACCTCTCAAGAATAGCCTAAAAATCCTTGTGAAGGTTACTTAGAGTTGTCGGAGAGCCACATTCATGTGTCTTTGTGAGTTTGTGATAAAAAATATGGTGAATGATATTGTTGAATGCCATCTAATAGAAAACCAGGCTCAAAAAGACATTAAAGTGTGCCCTCACCCACCTTACTCACTGGATCTGGCACTTCACATCTTCTGGCTTTCCCCAAGAGTCCAATTGACCATAAAAGATAAATGTTTTGAATTAATTCATAACATTGAGGCAGCTACAATAGCCCAACTAAAAAGACATTGATGAGAGACTTCCAGAAAGGCTTCATACAGTGGCAAGAATGGTGGGATAAATCTCTTTGAAGAAAGGGGGACTATTTTGAGAAGATCAATGGCATTGTGTCTTTTACTGTAACATAGCAATTTTAAAATTTCTTTCTTTTATATTTTTCCTCCTTTCTGGTGTATCTACATGAAGTATTTACATATGTGAAACAGAGAATAAGAATTAATTAGTTTTAGTTTATATAATATCTTTTATGGTCCTGTCAGGTTAACCCTCACCAAAAGTTTGGATGTCTATTCAAACATAAGCTTTTTATCAGTATATTAATTGGTCCTGACCTTCTCACAGCTGCCTAGATCTTCAAGCATATCTGCCTCTCTCTTCTTTCTTTTATTATTCTTTAAATAACTTGTGAAAACCCTTACCCCTCCATTCCACACAAAAATTAATATTATGAAAGTCTAATCTCTTTTATGTTTGCTGTTATCTCTTTTCTCTTCTTTCTAAAATATTTTCTTCCTTTACTTTGGCATTTCTCCTTACCTCATCATCTGCAATCTATTTGTCATCAATATTATTTCACTGTCATCCCAAGTTATTGAAAAAGGTGTAAAGTTGCTAAAATAAATTTTAAATTATATACCTCGTATATTACTGGTTCTGCAGAAGCTGATATAACTAGTAGTTGTTTCCTCCTTGCTATGTAGTGAGTAGGACTGACCCTAATACACTGAGTAGGTTGAGTACACTGAGTGGCGCATGAATGCAGAAACATAACCTGAGCCAAGGTCTCATCACAGGGAGACACACACTAATTAAAGAAGTCTCCAGAGTAGTGACAGAGTTTTACTACCTTTACTGATCTCCAACTCAGCACAAAATACAATAGGGACTTGAGAAACCAAAGCAACAAGATGCTTCCCTGAACCCTCCATTTCTCAAAACCTCATGGGCACTGAAGTGGAGGAAGTTTCAAAGAGCTTAAAAACCAAATGGTTAAAATGTTTGAAGAAATCAAAGATGTTAAAAATGAACAAGCGCATAAGATGTTCAGGGAGCTTAAAGAAGATGAAAACAAAGAATTTAATAAAATAATCAACAAGTTTAGAGAAGACACAAACAAAAAGTTGACTGAATTAAAGAGGTATAAATGCAGGGTACAAAGGACCACTTTTGTAAAGAATTATAGATTATGAAAAGGAATCAAGCAGAAATCCTAGATATTATAAATTTAACAGAAATGACCAACCTGAGGAGAAACTGTTAGAACTTGAAGAAAAGGTTGATGTAGTAGATCATGTATCTAGTGATATGCTAAAAAAAAAAAATCACACACCATTGAAACTGGACCCAATGGCTATTAGATAACAAAAACCAAAAACCAAAAAATTCCTTGCAACAACTGGGCAAAAATTATAGGAGTTAGGGAAAGTCTATAAGATAACACCAAGGCATAAAAAATTATTCACTAAAATCATAGCAGAAAAAAATTTCAAATCTAGGGAAAGAATTCAATATTTGGTTAACTGAGATATATAGAACCCGAGATGACACCAGTGACCAAAAAGAACCTCTCTACAACACAATGCAGTGAAGATCTCAGAACTTCAGCATAGAGATTACTAAAATCTGTTAGAAAAAAGCATCAAGTAACTTACAAAGGCAAACGTATTAGAATAGCAGCAGACTTCTCAATATAAATTTAAAGATCAAGAGAGTTTGGAGTAAAGATTTTCAAGCCATAAAAGAAAATAATTTCCAATCCAGATTACTATATCTTAAAAAATTATCCTACAAATTTGATGGAGAAATAACAATGTTCCATGACAAAGGGACTCTAAAGTCATTCATGACCACCTAGCAAGCACTGCTGAGGGTGATCAAAGGAATCCTAGATGGAGATAGTGAGGTCAATATTATTTCAGAGTTCAAAAAAAATGAGTGCACACAACCAAGGAAGTAGTTAAACAAAAGGGAAAAATAAAGGAATCAGCATTGGAAAAATATTGCAATGACAGGGTTCATTAAATACCTTTCAATAATAAGATTCAAAGGAAATGGTTATAACTTTTAATCAAAAGACAAAGACTGGCAGGATAGACCAAAAAACAAAACCCAAGCATGTGTTTCCCGCAAGAAGTAGTGGTATATTGGTTAGGGTACTTAGGGTGCTCTAGAGGAACTAAATCTATGTCTGTGTCTGTGTCTGTGTCTGTGTCTGTGTCTGTGTCTGTGTCTGTGTCTCTGTCTCTGTCTCTGTCTCTATCTCTATCTCTTTTTCTGTCTTTGTCTCTTTCCTCCCCAAGGGGTTTATAGCATCAGAAACAAGAATGGCAGGACAATTTACAATAGCAGTCAACATACTACAGAGCCAGAGAATTCTGTAGCTTCTAAGTTGAAGTAGTTGGAAATCATGGAAGAAGGATGATCAAGAACGTAGCATCCATTAGAGATGAAGCCTGGAAGCCCCTGAGAGTTGCCAGTGTGAATCCACATTGAAAAGGAGTTGAAGTCTGATGTTCACAGGTGATGGCATGATGGTACCAAAAGACACACCCACTGAAGCAGAATAAAACTTTGAAAAACACAGACCAAGATGGGCATGGTGGCTCATGCCTGGAATTCCTGTACTCCAGGAGACTAAGGCAGGAAGATTGGGCAAATTTAAACCCATCCCAGGCAACTTAGTGACTGTTGTATTCAGGAGTTGCAAGGAGAATAATTGCATTCAGGACACAGAATTTATAATGTTATTTTGTGATGGTCACCCAGAGTTAAATACAAGAAAGTGCAGAAAAATTGTCTACGACACTAAAGACCTAGAAAATCGAGCTGAGGGCCTGGATCCCACAGTACTATCCTGCTTGAGTCCAGCTGAAAACCTAGAGCCCATGACCATGCCTCCCACGAGTCCAGCTGGAGGCCTTGAGACCACAACAATGACTCATGTAAGTCTGTTTTATGGTTCTGCTCTGGGAAGGTCCAAAGGTCAGCAGTGGAAGCCAGAAAGTCTATGCCAGTGGGGTGAAGGGTCTGTGCCAGTAGGTTGAGGGTTCTACACTCTAGCCAGGAAGCAATGCTTGAATTATGATCCAGGACTACCCTGAAAAACCACAGCTATCCTCAGCAACCATGAGGTCCCAAGCTCCTCTGACAATGATAACAGTTGAGTACAAATCAGGAAGCCAGCATGACAAGCTTTTCCTGGAGATTGAGCAGCACACATCTTCCTTTCTGGAGCCAGGAAGTGATGCTCAATGTAAGGAGCAGAACTCCCCCAAAGTGAGCCACAGCCACTCTCAGTGACAAGGTCCCAAGCTCCTCTGCTGATAATGGCTGAATTCATATACGGGAAGCCAGCACAACAAACTCCTCCAGGAGAACCAGTGGCTCCAAACAATGACACTTATGAGAATCCACAGCGCCATATTCTTTCTCTCCATGTCTCCCTTTATGCTGGCAACTTTCCTCAGATGGGCTATCTACACTCAGCACCACGCTGATTTAATTAAGCTGGTGTAAAGTTGACCACCAGTTTTTAATGCATAACAGTGACTTAGAACTTGTCTCTAAATAAAAAAGGGCTGAAGATGTAGTTCAGTGCAAAATCCTAGGTTTAATCCCCAATAGCACACATGCATGCACACTGACTTCCTTCTTCCTGACTTATTCCTTCTTCCCTTTTATGCTATCTGTGCTGCAAGCCTATTGGATGGTGCCACCCACAATCAGGGCAAGTCTTCCCCTCACGTTTCTGACCCACATAACAATAATCTCTGAACTTTCCCACATACACCTAGAAGACTCTTAATCCCATCAAGTTGACAGTCACCAGTAACCATCACAATTGGTCTAGTGAGAATCCCATTACTCCTGTTGTTTCATCTTGGTCATTTTCCATCCACTACCCTCGCCTTGTTCCTTGGTTATAAACACTATTTATCCTTGATAGAGCTGGAGGGGAGCTTATCTCTCTTCCCCATTGCTAGACCCCATTGCAATGATCCATGGAACCTATTATGGTAGCTTCCCCCTCTTGAGTTAAACGTCATTGAATAAGATTCCCTTCTACAATGCTGACTGATATCTATGAACTGAGCTGGTACCAAGACTATAAAATTTAAAATTTTTTAAAAAATTAATTTTATTGGTATACTTTTGATATACATAATGATCACATTCATCATCAGGAATTTGTACCTGTGCACAAGTTATCTTGATTCTTCTTTTTTCCCCACTTTTCTCCACTCTTTCAGCTCTTCTTACCCTCCTTATCTACAAAAGCTTTGTTTCCATTTTTCCTTCTATTCTCTTTTTTCTTTTGCCTTTTCCCCTCCCGCCTCACTTGATCCCTTTCCCATTTGAATATTTTCTTCGTACTTTCTAATACCTACCATCCATTTTAGCCCTTATGTATGGTTTTGGTTTCTCACACAAGAGAAATGATGTGATATTTGAGCATGTGTGTCCGTTTTATTTCACTTAAAATTAGTCTCCAGGTGCATCCATTTACCTAAAAATATCTCAAGTTTATCCTTCTTTATGGCAGAGTAGTGCTTCATTATATATAAAAACTACATTTTCTTTATCCATATAATTTAAAAAATTAAACCAATGTTCTGAAGCTTCTTCCATGTACCACACTCACTAGATTATTGGAATAGTAGTTTAACTAAAGTGGGGCTCCTTTGCTCAAAAAAGGAGCAAGTCAATAGTAAGGAAAAGCAAATGGATAAATGACACCACAATAAATACTACTGATTTGAAGAATAGTGAGAGCACCAATAATGCTTCCTGGGAAGATTCCTGGTGGAGGGGATTTGGGGGCTAGAATGAATGCCTACCTTTTGCAGTAACTGTAATATTTAGTTTCCTCTATATAATGGATAGGTATATACAGAAACATGGAAATTAATGTCCTAATGATTTGTGTTATGATGTGGTGCTAATGTGTGTGAAGTCATCCCTGTCTTCAGATAGTTCTCATTTCAGTTTTCAGTGCAGAATGGATAGATTCCATCAAGTTTCTTCTTAGTTGCTAAGGACCTCATAAATTCCTCTTTGTAATTGACTTGCTTTCAGACAATAATTGTTACCTGATAAATAGGAGAAATGTCAGGTGTGGAATCAGTGGTGAAAGAAAGATAGTTTCTCTGTTGCGCTTACGAGGAGTCACTGATAAGACCTCTGATCCCATTAAGGATATAAACTTTTCCAATGGAGCTGATGACAGCCCCATGGGCTGCCTGTGCCCTCACCAGCTTGGCTGTGCTCAGCACATGTTCAGCCAAAGGGGGATGAAATCAATGCAGGAATTTTATGGCCTCCAAGAAAATTACTGTTGAGAGATGACCCAGTTCTTTGATTGGTGTCACCTGATGACAGGACTCCTTGAGAAATGAATGTAATGACATCCACCAGCTGCTTAAATTCTTTCTATTAAGTGCATTTGCTTTCAAATGGTTTTAGTATTTCACATAAACTATCACTTGCTGCCCCGCCATGTTTGGGCTCCGGGCATTTGTGAAGCAGCCAGTCAAATCATCCTGTTCATGCCACTGTGCATCTCCCAGGGTGGACAGAAGCAGTTTTAGTTAATGATTAAGGACTAAGGAAGGAGTATGAGCAGATTAAAATGATCCCAAGTGGAATTTCTCCATCCCCTTTGTGTCATTCTCATTCACAAGGATCACAGTCGGTGGTGTGAGTGTGAATCGTGGAGTGCTGAGCATTATATTGCCACTTCCTCTTAGAGGACCCTCACTGATTCTTGCACTGGCTGTTCTGACTTTAGTCATTCTCATGTCTGCACCAAACCCTGAAAACTCTTGAAAAGATCTGAATTTGTCCCTATGAAAGATCTAGATGTATATGAAGAGAGAAAGTGAGCTGTGGGGCTTAAGCAGGCAAAAACATAAACTACAGCAGAGGCTCCAACAACCTGTGCTGAATCTTCATGAATCTGCCCCTGCTGCTGCACACATAAGTTTATTCTCACTCCCTCATCAGCATCTCTCCTCTTCTCTCTTCCATAATTCATATAGGGAAAGATGGTGGGGAAGGAGTAGTAAAGATATGTTGATAATAACAATTACAATAGCTTTTCAAACTACAGAACTCTTTACTGAGTACTATGTACCAGGCACTATTCTAAGTAGTTTTCACATATTAATTCATTTGATCTGAACAATAACCCCAGATACATGATATTGTTTTTTCACATCAGATGAGAGACTGAGGCGCAGAATGCTAAAGGAACTTGACTAAGGTTATACAGGCATATCTCTTTCTTAGTCATCACCGTCTTTTGCTTGAGGTAACTGTAAAGATCAGGTAAGAAACCCATTAAAATTAGTATTAATGCCTATTATCTCTTTGCTAAATGAAAGTGTCAATACTGGGAAGTGTCAGAGAGAGAACATCTTATGCCTCTTCCAAGGAAAACGATTCATGACCTTTAGCTTCCATAGCTCCATTCATTGAAAAGTGTGAGCCATCCCAAGGGAGCCCCATGTCTGGGATAAGTCACAGTAAATACTTTATCATCCCAACCTGAATGTGTGGCTACATGGATTCTATAAGCAGTGTCTTTCCAGTAGCCCACATATAGCTATGCTCACTGATAAGTGCCAGTGCATCATTGGCTGCTGTAGTCAGGAAGATCAGATAAGATGTCATTTCTAACTAAGCTTTCATTCTGACCCTGTTTTGGACAGAGCAAATTTATGGCACAGGTGATTTCAAATTTGTGTTTGACTAAGAGGAAACACTTCGGGAGTTTGGCTACACTGGGGCCTTATCTTCCCACATTTGTGCCTGGAGTTGTGCTCTAGGGGAATCCATGAGAGCTGGAAGAGCTTCCTTAAAGGAGATTTGGGGCCTTTAGCATTATTGTTATTTATAGAGCAAATATGGACAGAAGTGGAAGAGTCCTCATCCTCAGCCTGACTTTGATCATGGTCCCAGAATGGGCTTGCCAAATGGATTGCCTGTTGTGTAGCAGCCAACGAGTACAGCATGGTGAGGTTTTTGGTGACCTTCCTAAGAAGCACCCAGGTAGCTACCTTCACATTTCCTAGGGAGCCCCAGAGAGGGGACATCAAAGTTTAGCTGGCTTGCTTGGCAATGTGAGCTGGGCTGCAGTACCTGCCTGCTAACCAAGAGCATAAAGAGGAAATGGAGGAAGTCTGTGCTCTGGGCCTGTGTGCCTCACATGTGTGCTTCCTGCATTTGGGCTGAAGCAGCCCCACACCATAAAACCTCCCTGAAAGCCACTGAGGTATCTCTCTAAAAACCATAATGGACTGCACTGAAAGCTTTGCTTTGACTGATGTGAGGTGTGGGACTGTACCCAGGTAAGAATCCAGGCAGCAAGGAGACTGCAGAAGGCAGATGACCCAGAGTAGGGCCAAACTGTTTACCAGCAGGTGTGTTTTTTGAAAATCTTCCTTAACTGGTCATGGCAGCGGAAAATACCCTGCTGTTAAACGCATCTGCAATCCGCTGCTCTCCCAGTCCACCTACAAAAAATTTGACCTTTAAAGAAATGATGGAGAAGCTGGTGATTTTTTCTATGGCATTGAAGCTCAGTCTATTTTAGGCTCCAAGGCAATTGTAGCCCTCTTTGCTCCCTATTTCACAACACTTTTAAGTCTTGTTCTGGCCACGATGAACCCTTCAGCACTTCTCCCTCTGCAATCACTTGAGTCAAGATCTGTGATCTGTGATTTGCAGATGACATGTACATTTCTTGGTTGATGGTTGCCGAAGCAGTTTACAAACCTAAGGCAGTAAAAAGGGTGGTAGTGGGAGAGCAGACTACAATTGAAATACTGAAATGCCACCCTAAATTTTTATTTTCATGCAAATGTATAACCACTTTCTCATTATTTTGATTGAAGGGAAGGTAGCTCAGTATTCCTGTTGGTGTCAATTAGCATATTCATGTTTTGATGACTAAACAATTGGCTGATTTCTATTGTCTGTCACTCCTTTGAGAGGGTAGTACTTTGGAAACCCAGGTAGGGGGAAAGAGTGCTTTTAAAATATCCAGACACAAAGAGGAAATCTTAGGTTCTTCTCATTATGAAAATCTGTTACAGAGATGCATTGAAGAGCATTCAGTTTCCTGAGCTTTAGAGCAATGATGGTTGCATTTGGGATCATCTTTCATTTGAATATCTACAAAATATTTAAATTGCCAAATCTTTGTGAAAAAGTTATTTCAGTGTCTATTGGAATACTCACTCATTTTGAAAAGGCCACCTTAATGAAAAGCTAGCCTTATTTGACTCTTTAAGCAGACATGATGCATGTATAAATGTGATGTGATGTGAAAGACACATTAATGAGATTGCTGTCAGAAGGATTACTGAGATTCTGTGTTCAGACACCGAGAAAAACCAAATGGGTGTATCAAGCACCCATTCCTAATCATCAAAAGCAAATTTATTGAAGTGTCTCAATTTTGCCACACACCCTAACATCTGCATACGGGCCCCGTTTCCTAATCCTGTCACACTGTGAGGGTGTAGATTAAGAGAATGTATAATCAATGCCTCTGTGGCTACACATAAATATAGACAGCTAAATCAGATATGGATTTTATACTGAGATCCCTATCTTAAGCAAATTTTATACTAGCCATTGCTTGACTCTTGAAAAATTAAGAGAAATAAAAACAAACAGTGAGAGTCTCTGGTACTTTCTCTCTTTATCTAATAGAAAGAAATTCATCTGGGGATGGAAGCTGTTGTATAAATGTTTCAGGGCAAACGTGAAGCAGAGAAAAAAGAACTAAGACATGAAGGTGTCCTCCCCATGTGTCAGGCATTGTGTTAAATGCTTAACAAACATTCCATTTAATAACAAATCAATGCAAATGAGTATCCACTGAACTTTCTCACCACATCAGTGTTCTGTGTTGAACTTACAGTGCTTCAACATTGTTCATGTGTTCGTACTGCTTTCCCTTCACTAATGTTCTTACTAGTGTTGCCAGCACCATGTTTGGTATAAGAATGTTTGTGAAGGAGTCTCTGAGAACTTTGCAAGTCCCCTAACTTATGAAACTTCTTCAAGGAAATAAGTATAGAATAAAGTCCTTGTTTCTAGTGAAATGATTCTCTCCTGCCTCCCAGTGCAAGCAACTTAGATTTATGTCTCAGAAAATCACAAATTACAAATTAGTACATGATATGAGCTTTGAGAATCATTTAAAAACATTTAAAACAATGAACATTAAATCCACAGTGGCTAAGGGTCGTATGTGTTACAACTTTCTAAAAGAAGGAAAAAGTGTAAGTGTAAGAAATATTATTGTATTTTTAAAGTATATAAAATCAGTCATTTAAATTGTGAAATATAAGTTACAGCTCTATTGATTTTGTTACTGGGTGGAAGATTTCAAATTTTCTGTCAACACAGAAGATAAAAGTAAACTATCATCACTTTGGCCTACCTCTACTATTGATAGCATGTCTACCTATCTTTCATCTTGTTTTCCTTCATGCAAGAACATGTATATTTCTATCAGTGTATGCTGAATTTGGAATTTCTTGCAACACAGATATTTAAAATTCAAATCCAATTGTCTCCATTTATGATCGATTGACTTCTATTTTCAGGAACAGCAATACTTCAAAAACATGTCAAAACAAAAGCCTTTTTTTTTAACTTTTTTTTTTTTGTATTGGGAGTTGAACTCATGACCTCATGCTTGCTAGGCAGGTGCTGCTCACTGAGCTCTATCTCTGGCACCAATCCTTTGTTTTTTGTGTCCTTGGAGATTGGTTTCTCAGAGACTACCTCCTCAACAGCTCTATAGTTCCTCCTCGATCAGTTTTGTCTCTTTTCTTCTCTCCCACTGTCACTTTTACCTTCATGTGGTTCTAAAATACTAGTAAAGATCTAGAAGGCATCCTATGTGGTTCAGGACCAAGGACAGTGACTCATGAGCCCTGACAGAACTGAGTATTTCACTTGCCACTTTCATGTTCAATATATTTTATCCCCAAAACTCAACAACATACCCCGAGTAGATCACAAAGAGTACAAACTTCCTGGTTATAAGACCTATGGTGGAGAGGCTTTCATTTACCTGCCCTAAACACTCCATCAACTATCATAGCTAAGACAAGACCCCTCTGCCCTTCATGTCAGTTGGATATTAGGTTGACACAGTTTGGTACATGAGGATTAGCTGGTGGCATAAATTGCTTAAAATAGCAGAAATGTTTCTGGATTGAAACACCAACACTTGCCTTGAACACAGTTCTGATCTTAGCGAGGTTTTTTTGAGTAGAAGATACACCAAGCTAACAATATACTCATTGTCCATGAGTTAACATAATTTGTTTCCAGAGATGTTCAAAGGGCTCAGTGCAGTGTCCTGGGCTTTTGGGAATAGCAGAGCTTTCCTTTTAGTGTGTTCTTCTGTATACATCATTTTCTATAAAAGTCAGAGATCAAACAGGTCATTTTTACATGAGTGAGTTTATAGACCTAATTCCTAAATCCTACACATCATCCTCTACCATCCTTACCCCCAAGACATGAAAAAGAAACTCAGAAAAGTGAAAAGGTTAACCCTGAGTGTGAGGAAGTTGAAGAACTGCAATTCTCAGGTACCCTGGTTTCTTAGGTCAGAGAAATAAGCACTCAATCTTGCAGTCAGAGTGTCTCCCGTCTTTAGAAAAATGTTCCTAGCAGGAAAATGTATGATTGTCCTTCTCTGCATAAATCAATATATACCTCATGTCTCAGTTATAGGTGTTTTGATCTGGTGATATCATAATCATATGTCAATAAAGGATGTTTCACAAAAATTTTCATCAAATCTACGAAATGGGCTTGCATAGGCCAGGGAGATTAAATAAATTACTACCTGGCTGTATTTTTGGTTATCTTTAGAGTTTCTTTGAACATCAAGCTTGTGGGTATGGACTGATTTGCATGACTGATTTTAAGATCTACTTCTACAGAAAATTAGATCAGAAGTATTTCAAGTTTTATTTTCTTCTGGAAACAATGAGTCACAGAGAATTTATGCAAGTTAAATAAATGTAACCAAATAGACGTGTATTTCCTAAAACTGTGAATGATCTGGTGGTACTGAAAAGGCAATTACAATCTTAATTGGCATCAAATGATAGGAAATTAGTTTCATGGTAAATATTCATTCTCTCTGTTACCAAAGCAATTATTCGCATTAGAGATGTGACATGTAGTCGGCTAGGAGGAACCCAATTTCATGTGTTTTTATAAAATATTTCAATTGAGGATTAAGCACAATCCTTTGTGGAGACTTTAGAAGAAGTATTTTCCTGTCCTGTTCAGATAGCATCATAATAGATGCCAAGCATCACCTATCTTTAACATTAAAGTCTCCTGAATATAAAATTAGCCTAAATTGTTCAAGCATCAAAAAACAAACATGATAAACTCTAGCAGGCTCAGTAAAAAAAAATTGGCAGTGTACTAAAAGGAACATTTGGTTTTCTATTGTTACATAATGAAAACATCCCAAAACTCCATCACTTGAAGTCTCTATTTATTAGTAACTCTCAAGATCCTGTGGGCTGACTGGAATAGGCTGAATGGTTATAATTTGTAATTTCTCACAGGTTTTCAGCTGTGACTGAAATTATCTCAACAGTGTTGGCCATCTAAGCTGAATTCTTTACTCCCATGTGGGATGCCTTGGTTGAGATGGCTAGAATGTCAGGTGGCCATCATCTCTCTTTCCATGTGGATAGCTTGAGGTTCCTCATGGCATCGAGGTCTCAAAGAAGCCTGATTCTTACAAAGTGGTTGGTTTCTTCCAGAGCAGCATTCAAAGGAAATTTGGCAGGTGAAAAACACCTTAGGAGTCAGTCTTGTAATTCAGGCAACATGGCTTCTGCTATATCCTACCAGTGAAAGCAGTTGTAGGCTAGCCTAGATTCATCAGGATAAAGGAAAGAATTGTGTCTCCAAATCAAAGGAAGGTGTGCACATACTGAAAAGGAAGAAATGATGGTGGTTCTCCTGAAGACAAACTGTCACACCGACAGTAAATAATCTTCATATTTGTGACATGTCTACTGGATTACTTTGGGGGGATATTTTCACTTGCCAAGTAGAACACATCAGTCATGATCAAGTGTTGGGGAAAATTTCTATAGTCTTCAAGTTCCCACATTGGATGGAATTTCCACTCTTCTTCCATGAGAGATAAAGCAGAAAATCTTCCAGCTTCTAACCATAAATTCATTCAATCCTACACTTGGGAAGAGGAATGATTCTTGAGGAATGTATTTGGAATAAGGAGCTGAGCTGGTAAAAAGCCTCTGTTGGCTTCTCTGTTTTATGTATACTGTCTCCAGGATGCACAGTTTACTCTTCCCTTTGGAGGAGAGCTGCAGTTTGAGTCTGCCAAATTCAAGACTAGAAGACCAGGATACTGGGAAGCCCCTCATGTATGATCTGTTCTAGAGACTGATGACTTTGATAAATAACTTTGCAAATGGGTCACATCTTATAGATTATGTGTAGTAAAAATATTCCCAAACATTTATTACTTAGCACATTTCTTCTTTTTTATTTTGAAGATAATAAAACAGAACAAAATAAAACAATAGACTCAATCAAAACAAAACAATGAACATGGTACATGACTTCAAAAAAGGATAAAAGGAAATCAATAATGGCTACCATAATGCCTTTTGTTATCTTCAAAATAACTGCCCATACCATCAGACATAATAAAATAAAACACACTAGTACAGAATAAAACCAATAAAAACAAAACAATGGAAGCAACACAGGACTTCAAAACAATAGTAAAACAACCGTGGTCACCATAATGCCTCTTGTTATCTTCTAAGTAGTTGCCTATATCGTCAGACATAATGCAGTCACACAAATCAGAATAGAATAAAATCATTCAGAACAAAACAATGAAAGCAATATAGGGCTTCAAAAATGATATAATAGGAAATCAAAAATAACTATCATCATACATTTTGTTATCTTTGAAATAGCTACCTCTGCCATCAAATATAAAATATTAGACAAACAAAAACAGAATAAAACCAAACTAAACAAAACAATGAAAATCATGATATGGGATTCAAATCACAATAATAGATTGACAATGGCCACGGCCTTCCCTTTTTAGACATTTCCTCCCCTTTCACTTTCACAATATGTATTGTATATTTTGGATCCCACTAACTCCTTTAGTTTTTTATACTAGGGAGACAACACGGTGTTCACCCATGTGACTCTGAATCATTTCATCCATGAGCATGATCTCAAGTTGCATCCATTTGCCTACAGGTTATCTGCCTAAAGGTTATCTTTCTTCATAGATGAGTAGCTTTCCATTATATAAAAATGCCATGCCTTTCTTTTCCACTCTGCAGCTAATGGGCAAGCTACTCCCACTTCTTTCAGGTTTTCTGTCACATAGAGCACTGTTCTCTCTCCTTTGACTTTCAGTCTATGAACCCCCTATCAAGTTAAATGTGTTTCTTGTATAAAGCATATTGACGGATCTTGTCTCCTGATCCACTCTGCCTGTGTTTCTTTTTCTTGGTGAATTGAGGACATCTATATTAATGGTTATGGCCAACATGCACTGCCTCGTCGCTACCATGCTATTTTCCTGCTGTTGGTTGCCTACTTTTCCTTTCCATTCAGTTGTCTACCCCGCTAGGTGATCCACCTCTGCCACTGTTCCTAGAGCTGTGGTCTTTTTTAAATCTCTCTGTAGAGTGTCCTTCAGTATTCTTTGTAGGGTTGGTTTGGTGGTCATGAATTCTTTCAGTTGTTCTTTGTCATGGAAGTATCTTGTTTCTCTGTTAATTTTGAAAGAGAGTTTTGCAGGGTACATCAATCTGGGTTGGAAGTTGTTTTCTTTCAGGACTTGAAATACTTCACTCCAAGCTCTTCTTGACTAGAAGGTTCATGTTGATAAATATGTTGTGATTCTGATGGGTTTTCCTTTATAGGTGATCAGTTTCTTTTCTCTAACAGCTTTTAATATTCTGTTCTTGTGTTGAATTTTTGGGATTGATTATTGTATGTTAATTTATTTTGGTTGTGGCTAGCTGGAGTTCTATGTGCTCCACTTATCTGAATGTCACCTCCTTTTCCCATTCTTGGGAAGTTCTCTGATATTATTTCTGTAAATAGACTTTTAATGTCATTTGTGTTGACCCCTGCTTTTTTACTCATGCCTTTTATTCTTATGCTTCTTTGTGTTGTCTTAAATTGTTGCTTCCAGTTTCCTTGTTATTTTTAAGAGATCTCTCTTTTCACAATCACAATCTGCAAACCCTTCTTCAAGGTTTGAAAGTCTATCTTCAGTTTCTTTTAAGTAGTTTTGCCAGCTTTCAATGGAGTTTTTAATTTCCTGGATATCTCTTTGAATCTCTTTCATGTATTCTAAATCTTCTTTGTATTGTTCATTCAAGGTTTTCCTCATTTTCCTATGCTTCTCCATTTTTTTCTGTCTTCTTTAGAGGTGTTTAGCAATTCTTTTATTATGTTTTTCATTTCTTCTTTTACCTGACTTAGTATTTCTGTTCTAATTTGTGTTACAGCCTTATGAAGTTGTTTCTTTACTTCAGTTGCCATTGCTTCAGAAACTTCAGGTGTGTGACTCCCGATCACTTCTGGGTTTGTATCTCCTGGACTTGCTCTGCTTAGATTGGAGGCCAGAGATTGCCTTTTATGTCTTTATCTTGACATATTCCTAGGTTCTTCTGGACAAGTAGGTACTGGGGTCCCAGGCACTTTGCATACTGGCTACAACTTCTCTGAAGCGAGACTGTTTGGTTCTTCTAGCCAGTGCTGGCTATAGGTATCTGATGGTGGCCATTGGGTACACTGGTGCAGGGCTGTCTGCTGCTTTTCCTAGCCTGTGTTGGCTCCCTGATGGCGGGTGGAGTGCACGTGGGAGTGGGGCTAGCTGACGCCTGTAGGCCTGGGCTGGTCACCAGCAGGTATCCTCCACTACCATCCCTGGAGTGTGCACAGGGGTGGTGCAGGCTGCCACCTCCAGACCAAGCTGGCTACCTACAGGGAACCGCCAAGATGGCCACTGGAATGCGTGTGGGGTCAGGGATCAGCCTGAGCAATATCCATGGCTCTGTGCCCAGACAGGAGCTGCTGGAGGAAGCCAGCAGCAGCTCTGGTTCTTGGGCTTATCTGGCCTGACTCCAAAATGGCTCCCAGTCTATCTCTTTCTCCCGCAGGAGGATCAAGTCCTCTGCACTCACTACCAGCCAGTGCAGTCTTCCAGGTCTGCTGCTCCCCTCACTGCCGCTCTCCTCCATTGCTGCCTCTCTCTGAAGAGGCCTCTAGGGTTGCCAGCCACCAAATCACCTTGATCGTGTGTCCCCAGGTTCCAACAGCTCCTCTTGCACAGTGGGTCTGACTCTGGGAAAAGGCACCACCAACTTCCACCTTCTTTGTTTAAATTTTTCTGTTTTACTTGTCCTGTGGGCTTCAATTCTCACTTCAGATTCTTCCTGCATCCAGGGGACCTACTTCTTTCCCTCTTGTCTTCCTCATGATGCTACATTCCAGCATCTGGACTGTATCTCTCAGAGAGGCTGTTAACTCTGCTGCTTACTGTTATGCCATCTTCCTGGAAGCCCTAGCATATTTCTTTTAAAAAAACTTCATCAGTATATTTTTGTGAGATATAATATATGCATTCATTGTGGGAAATTGGGACATACACATATCACACCTTGATCCTTTTAATTTTCTCCACCTCTCTGCTCCCTTTCCCCCCTACATCTTGTCTTCACATTCTGAAGACAAATTTCTGATTGAAGAGTTTTCTTCCTGCTACTTTTTATTGAGTATTTATTTTGTGTCAGAGACTGGGCAGTGTTTTATATTTCTCAGCTGGCTTACTCCTCATAGAAACTCCATGTGACCAGCATTATTTATTTATTTACTTGTTTGTTTGTTTATTTATTTATTTATTTATTGTCTTTTTGAGATAGGGTCTGCTATGCAGTTCAGGTTGGCCTTAGCCTCACTTTGTAGCCAGGTTGGTCTCAACTTTGCAAATGATTTTCCTGCCTCAGCCTCCCAAGTGCTAGGACTGCAGGAGTGCACCACCATGCCCAGCATTATTTTGTTTGTCAGATCAGATGCTCAGTGTCTTACTCCGGCCATGAGGTGACACCAGGTTTTGAGACCACATAGCTGACCTTCAGAACTTGTGTTCTTAGCTTTGATGCGACTTTGCATCATACGCCAGGTGCAAACATGCTTTCATAAGCATACATTTTTAAGTGATCACATTCCATTGTGACTTCTTTGTTTCTGAAAGGCTTTTACAACAAACAATGGCAATGAGAATAAGTAGCACATATTGAGCATCATTCTATGTCAGACATTGCTTCACAGCTTTGGATGGGCAGAGCCATTTAGTTTTCAGACTCATCCTGTAGGTAGAAACAATTATTGTTCTGTTCTTTCAAGGAAGGCTACGAAGTACAGCAGATCCAAGATCCTTCTGTAGGGTGCCATGTGGAAAAGATATTTGGAAAGTTCTTTTGTAACCCAGTGTCTTTTCTACTTGCTCTCTGATGTCTTACATTCCTATATTAGAAAACACAGTGTAGAAAGAAATCTTTTGTAAATACACCAGAAGGTAAGGGGATTGAGTTAATATTCTATCATAGGTAGTAAGAATGCAGTTACACAAGCAGGTTCTGAGGGAGTGATGGAGTACGTTATTCTGGGGAAGTAGGCACCTCAAGAAAGGTGGCATCACAAAGGGAGTGGAGAAGGAAAGACACAAATGAAGAGAGAGTGATTTCCTTTTATTGCAAATCTTTCCAGGACTGGGCACTTTTCTATTAGAATCTTACCAAGTAACTCATACTTTCCCTAGAGTTCTTGAAAGCAGGAACTATTGAGAAAGTAGCCCATCTGAAAGCATATTTCCTGTTGTTTCTCTGCTTCCAGAGTTGGCTGAAGTTTACTTTTTGGTACTCCAGAGACCTAGCTTCTTCTTGCCTTCTTCCAATGTGGTCTATTTAATCTCCTGTCGTGTAGGAAATTATGTTCAAAATCTCCGTGATCCTGTGTCCATAGTAAGTTATGCATGTAGTGACAAGTACATGCCACAAGGTCTTGAGATTATATCTGCAATGTGTTGCTGCCGGCTGTTGATCAAGATATGCTGGAAGAAAAACATTATTTTCAGGTGTGAAAAACCGTCACCTTTATCAAATAATTTTTCTTGCATTTTCCCAAGATATTGTAGCCTATTTAAACTTGGGAGGTTAAGTTTGTAGCATTCATTATGACTGAAAATTTAGTTCGCACAATCATGATGCTCTCTTTATTAGGTGTTACTGTTAACAATATTAAAATAAACACAATGTGGCTGGCCTTTTGTACGCGACCTGGCATGTTTACATCTTTGCTTGGTTTCTTAATTGCATTTATTCATTTTTCTGAATACCAGTGTCACTGTCACCCACAATGTTTGCTATTTTGGGGTATGTGCTTTACATTTTATTTCATCTAATGGTAACATTTGGTGGGGGCTTCTTATTTGAGTGGTTTGTACTACATTGCATCTGAATGCTTAGCTGCTGGTTAGCTTTAGTTCCATTCTACCTTTGTAAATACACTAAAAAATACACTTAAGAATCCTATGATGGTGTAGGTGGACCGTTGAAATACCAAAGGCTAGCACTCAGCTTGTGTAAATAATGCAAGGGTCATGAAAATGATAGAAAGCAAAGTATCTAAAACAAAGAAGCCAACTGGCTTATTAAAGACCATTTGGCTAATAAAATTTTTTAAAAAATGAACTTCTTTTATCTTGTCCAAAAACAGGAGCAGATTGAATCATCAAGAGTGAGTTTCAATAGAAACACTAACTGAAGCATATTCAGTCTCTTTAATTTTGGGGGAGGTTATATAAAAGTAACATCGAGGATAAATTTGAAAGCAGGAAAAGTACACATGACCCATTATGACCAAGATTCATTTTTGTATGTTTATTTTCTTTGTCCTTACATAGGTCTATGTTTTTCTTTCATAGTTGCAGCCATGGAATATGTTGTATTCTGTAAGCCTTTATTCTTTACTATTATGAGAGAATGTTGTTCTGTGTTTCTACATCTGTATCAAAATTTTTAAAAATAAATTTTATGGTGTTTTCACAGGAAGAAATGTGCACGGGTCCATCACTTGATTTTTTTTTTCTGTAGAACTAATAATCTTAGACTGAATTTTTGTATGTGAGGTTATTGTTCCAAAAATATGAACATTTCCCAATAGCCTGATGGTAGTAATTTAATTTCAGTCTAACAGAGGGTGCTACCCTTGTTATTATGTTCTCTACTATAATGGAAACTTTCAAGAATTTGAACTGCAGTAGATTGCCTTTCAGGCGCTGCTGCTGAATGAATGCCTTGATGTCTTTGTTCTTGGGGAGAAATGACTTAAGGAGAAAGACCAGCTAAAAAGACCACAAGATAATTTGTGCTCCCTATAGCGGTCTCTTGGGTCAGAGTTTTCTTAGAGTGGCTCATAGTATTTTCTGGCAAGGAGCAAACCATACCAGTGTTACTTTGGGCCTCAGACCAGGAAGACAGGTACAGCCTTGTCAGTGTCAAAGAAGAACATGGGTAGCAGGAGACCTAAGAGTGAATGAAAATTGAATTATCTTTACTTCTAGGACTTGTCTATTGAGAAACAGCAGCGCTGGCAACCATTTACTACCAACAAGAGGCAGTTCCAAGAGAAGAATATAAAATATGCTCTGCTCAACCCCACGAAACTCAGAGTGTCTCACAATGGCCAATTTATTATTTTTACCCTGTCCAGTGACATCGAAGGATGCATCAGGGAGCTGCTAGCCTCTGCGATGAATAACTTAAGTCAGGCTGCAACATGTGAAATAATTCAGCTGACCAGGATTTATAACACTAGTTGGATTTTTTGCTTTCTTTGGGGTTCATGAAGCATGGTGTTGCGAGATACCACAAGAGTCCTGTGATGAAGTTACATATCTATTTCTCTTCCTTATTTTTATCTTTTTGGGGATTTTCATATTATTTTATTGCTTAGTCCAAATGTCTTTCTAAGGAGGGTCCAGTGTCCTAGGAGACATCTCTCTTCTGACTTCGAAAATTAGGACCACACACAGATCAGGCTCTTAAACACTCTGTTTTTATGCTCTTTTCTTCATATACCTTGTCCCGGATGGTTCTGACTGCTTGATGCTGTGTGGACCATGCTGGACTGTCATTTATTGCTCATTATTTATGTACACTTGCCCAAATAAGAGGGGTTGCAATGCAGTGACACGCTTACAACTCGGCCCATCTCATTCCCCAGTTCAAATGTCACTTTGCAGGACAGCTGGTTAGATATGCAAAGAGGTGAGGAGAAAATTTTCATCTCTTGCTGTTGGAAAACATATCTCTGGAGCTACGTGTAGCAGAATTCGTCTTCCAGTAGGGTCCACATACAACTTCATGACGGTGACTAGAGTCTGGGTCTTTGTTCTCCAGGTGATTTAAAAGCCAGAGACGTGGAAAAATAACACCCTACTCTTTAGACTCTATGCGTAAGTTAGAGCTGCAGGTACTCTGAAAGATTATTTAGTCAAATCTGCTACCTTGGAATTCTCATTTTTCAAAAGACCAAAAATTTGCAATATCTTTTTTATGTATATGTGTGTTTTTATTTGGGAAGCACATTAAAAGACATCATTTTCTAAGTTATTCTGTGGCCCTTCTCATTCCCATTTTCACAGAAAAATTTTAATGAGATCCTTCAAGCAACTAAAAAAATGAGACTCCCTAACCCCCTGAAACAGGATTTCAAGGATAGCCATGGTTTTTCTCTGTTGACAAATCCCCTTTTGACTTCTTGACACCACTGACTCAAGTCTTCATGTAGTAAAAGGTTACTGCCTGACTACAGGTTAAATATTTTAATATTCACTGATTGGGGGAAAGTACCATGAGCAGATCTAACGCAAGGTCTTGGAATGCTGAAGGCATTAGTGGCTCCATAAAATGTAAATGCATTCTTAATTATCTCAAGTCACTGCACGCCCAAGTAGCTCTTTTACAAGAAAAACACAGCTTACTGATAATGAGCACGAAAATTACTGAGAGATTGGTGGGGTAAATCTCTTAAACTTCTTTTCCTTTTTTTTTCTGCTCCAAATTTTGATGTGACTGCTAATTTGAATGCGTGTTCCTTTCTAGATTCTACAGATAACCTTAGAGCCTCTCATCAGACTTAAAAGGGAGTATTTGGAGTAACAGTAGTTTCTGCCTTGGGGGCCAACACTAAAGATTATCTTCATTATCATCATCATCATCATGATGTATTGGATACATGAAGCTTCTGGTGTTAGACTCAAAATTTGCAAGTGATTTTGTTTTTAGATGTACTTTTTATATGTTATCTTAATTTATGACCACAATGTCTCTAGGATACAGGTATTTTATTGCTATTTTCCAGTGGAAAGATAGAAACCCACCCAGACAAAAGGCTTCTTTTTGGTCATTCAGCCTGTAAATGGGAACCAAAAATGGAACCTCAGGTCCTTCAACCTCCAGCCCTTTTCACTGCCTTTCACTAAGCCTCCCAATTTCTTTAAGCCTAGTAATGGAAATGATTTTAAAGCTGCATTCTCAGGCTATGGGAAAGTGGTTCACCAGAGCCGTTTCTTCACCACGCTCATTATTTAATGTCACCTGACACCAAAGACCTCATTATAAGAAACACTGAAAGTAGATTTGACTCGTCTGCTGACAACAACCTGCCAGGCATCACAAAATTACCCAGGCTGATCTCTCTGATAGGAAGCTCTGGGGTAGTGGCAGAGGGCCTTAATGGAGGTCCTTTCTACCCTGCATGGACTAAGGCATGAATGGCCAATGACTTTCACTGACATTTAGTGATTGTGTATAGAATTAAGAGCAACCACTCTGAATGCTGAGATCTGAGACAGTGCACCAAGTCAGGCAGAGATATGGTGCTTCCGGGCCACAAATAGTGCAGTCAGTTCTCTCATGCTCAAAGAGCAGGTCATCACTGCCATGATGCTGACCTCAAGTGGCTGTGACTTCAGCAGGAGGGGAATAGCATCATCTACCTGCTTCTTGACTATCTTTAGAAAGTTGTTTGCTAGACTTCTAGATTCTGTTAGTGTAGTCTGACAGAAAAAGACAGAGGAGTAAAGCAACAGCTACCTTCCACCTCCAGACATGGCCCAGGTTCTATAGCAGAGTTAAAAATCTTTGAAGACTCCAAAATTTGAGATAAACTTTACTATGACTGAGACTTGCAGATGAGATATGGACAGAGGACTGTTTTTATGCTGATACCATAGCAGACCCTCCTCTCTCCCCCACAACACATTGTACTGTGTCTGGCTCCTGGTTACATCCTCTTGGTGTTGTTACCAGGTGTGGCTGGCCGAGTATGTGCTCCCTTCCTACTTTCAGCCAGAAAGAGATAACTTCTGAGCTCCTAAGTGACAGACTATCTTCCTAATGGGAAACTGAAACCTGGGATAGCTTCAAGAGCTGTGACTCGTGCAGTGGGAAAGGACCCTAAGTTCAGAAGCTTTTCCATTTGGTTTATTACTCTGCTGTAACTATTTTAAAATTCTCGTGTTTTGAACAAAGAGCCCTGCATTTTCATTTTCCACTGGTCTCAACACATTATATAGTTTCTCCTGCCAGCAATAGTGGTATCCTTGGCTATGAGAGTTAGGAAGAAATTTAGGTGCCATTATATAGTATAATCCTTGCAGTTTACAAAGGAGGTCATGGGGAGTAGTTACTGGTGACCACCACGAGGTTACTCAGGAATTAGAGGCAGAGCCAAAGTCTGGGCCACTTTGCTTTGGTGCTGGCTATGTGCTTTCTTTGCTGTGCCTTGATCTCAAACCAAAGGAACAAGATCTATCTCCCAGGAGGGCCTGACAGCTGCACTATCTTTCTCTCAGATGCTTTTGTTCCACTGTTCCTTTGGCCATAGGGACACTTGCCTTTCCAGTGTTCCTGCATTGCCTCTACACAAAGCACTTCTCAAAGCTTTTAAAGAACAACAGATGGTGGAGAGCTTTGGCCTAAGACCAGTGATTCAACCATGATGCCAACACAAAATTTTATCCCAATAAAGGAAAAGTATGTCACAAGTAGATCATTCTTACTAGTACTCAAATTATCGTTGTCTGTGAATGCCTTGGTTTCATATTCATATTTGCAGCACTATGAATATGATTTGACTTACTTTACATCGACACACTCCACACCTACCAGGTTGCGATGCCCTTTCTTTTTTCTTTCTTTTTTTTTTTTTTTTGCGGCACTGGGGATCGAACTCACAGCCTTGCACCTGCCAGACAGGCGCTTAAGCTGCTGAGCCAAACTCCCGGCCCTGGTTTTTTCGAAGCAGGGTCGCACTATGTAGCTCAGTCTGGTCTTGTGCTCATGTTGTGGCCCAAGCCGGCCTCGAACTCACAACGCTCCGCCTACCTCAGCCTCCCGAGTGCTGGGATTAAAGGCGTGCGCCACCATGCCCGGCTATTCGATGCCCTTTCTTAAGTAGGAGCTACACGCAATATTCAGTACACCCTCAGGAGAGTATGCTACATGTCATACAGGCTGCCATGAGAAGAAGAGAGGTTGAGAACTGAGGGTTATTAGGCATTCAGTCCTCTACATTTTCTAAAATTTATATGTAAGCCAGATGAAAATAACACGAGTTGGTTTACATCATCTGACCCCTTAAACTGAATTGTTTCCATAATTTCACAATATGTTTTGATTCTTTACTAAGAATAGGTTCAAGACACCTACAGCATAAATAAAAACATCTTTGCACTTTGGGTAGCATCACTATCAAAGATATTGTATGTTATCTCATTCCAGGACTTTTATACTAAGCACTTGGTGGTGAAATTGAGACTTACAGAAACTTTTATCTCCTAGTGGTATAGTAGTATTGGGAACTGTGGGAATTGTTTAACTTACAGTGTTTCTTTACAGATTATTTGGGTAGGTAGGAAGTATGGGTGCTCAGAACTTGAGTAATTCTCTCTCTGTCTCTCTGTCTGTCTCTCTGTCTCTCTCTCCTCTCTGTCACCTGGAGATTAAACCCAATGTTTTGCACCATGCTATATCCCCAATCCTTTTTTTAAAATTTTTATTTTGAGACAGAGTTTTTGCTCAATTGCCCAAGGTGGGCTACAACTTGTGATTCTCCTGCCTCAGCCTCCCAGAATCCTAGATTACAGGTATGTGTCACCATTCCTGACAGGTTTTCTCATTTTTAACTGCTCTCTCTCATATTTATAGTTCCATAAATGTTTCTCTTTACTTTTCTGTTTTTTTTCTTTTAGGAAATTTAGAAAATGTAGAAACACGTAAAAAGAAATATAATAGCAACCTATATTCTCAACTCCTACAGCTAACATCTGTTAATGTTTTATTGAATTGGTTTTCAATAATTATTTTTGAAGAAATAAAGCATTAATACTCAACTATTGCCTCTCTTCTACCCCCACCCCATTCTGCTCTGCCTACAGGGTCTGTTATTAAAATGAGTTTGTTGTGTATCTAGAGTCCACTTTCTATGCTTTTGCACATAGATACATTTGTAAAATTAGTGCTTTCTATATTTAAACTTTTGCATAAAGGACATACTATACAGATATGTTATTGCATATTTTGAGTTCCATATGTTGATACATATAGATCTAGTTCATTCTTTTCATTTAATGTGGATTGATTTATTATATAAATGTACTGTATTTTATTTATCTTTCTTCATAAAAAGGAATATTCAGATTATTTCTATTTTTTCCCTTTTGTTTTAAAGAATACTGCTATCAACGTTGTTTTACACATTTCTTTTGCATAGGTGCAAGGATTTCTCTGGGATATAGACATAGTCCTTTATACATATACGGAAGAATTCCTCTACAGTATACAGATATTAGCAAAATAGCCAACCCAAGGAGTTTGGAGTCACTGTTTCTTTTTACTACATAGTCTGATCTTTTATCCCATGGTAATAGATTTTGTCTCTCTTGTACTTCTGGATTTATATAAGCTACTTCACATGGATTTTAGAGTTAAATTTGTCCAAATAGGAAAAGCAGGTATACAGTTAAAGCTTTTAAAGATACTGTGAAATGTGCAGGGAAGAAAGGGTTAAAGGAAAGTGTGTATCTCTCCCCGTCTACCTTCCCGAGGGTCAATGTGCACATGCTGTGGAAACAGAAAGTGCTTTATTCTTAGCCATAGCTTATTATTTAAAGAGAAGCCCAAAAGCAAAACAAATCAGTTTCAAAACAGGAAATTTCATCCTTAACATTTCAAAAGAGACAGGAAAGAAATAGTCAGGAGAGCTCAAAGTTATCAAGAGCTTCATAGGCAGCCGCTCTTTTTTGTTTGTCATTATTCTTTTTTTCCTCATTTTCTCAGGCAGCCTGGAAATGGGAACCCCTTTGAACACAGTGTTGGATCCATGTGCTGGCTGCAGGTTCTCTCTGCCTTCCCTGCTCACCAGAAAGGCTTTCGGCTCTCTGACCTATCCCTGTTTTTCTCCCCCTTAATATAGTATTAAGGAGCCTTCCCACAGTTTTTTCCCATGTCTAGCAACCAGAACAAGGGTTTGGATCAGTTAGACCTCCAACTGCAAGACAGGGAAGCATCCACTTCATTTGGATGAAACAATTAGGAAGACTTTTTGATAATTGGAAGTTGAAAAGTGGGGAAAGTTCTAAGGTTGGTTATTTAGTGGTTCAGTGACATCAATTACCAGATTTCTTCCACCTTTTTTTTTTTTTTGTACTGGAAATTGAACTCAGGACCTCGCACTTGCCAGGCAAGTGCTGTGCCACTGAGCTATTTTCCCAGCCCAGTATTTTTTAAAAAAATTTTTATTTTTATTTTTTTCGTGGGGGTACTTGGAATCAAACTCAGGACCTTGCACTTGCCAGGCAAGAGCTGCACCACTGAGTCATATCCCTGGCCCCCTCTTTCCACCTTTTTGTCCTGCCATCTTCAGTATGTTTCTCTGACCTCAGGATATTTCCTCTTATGCTACAAGATGACTGTGGGGCTCTCAGGCATCATGTCCTGGCATGACAAAGTGAAGTGAAAGAAGAGGGACTGTTGTCTCCTGTTTTTTTTTTTTTTTTTTTAATAATGCAGGGAAACTTCCAAAAATCCACAGCACCATCCCCCTTCTGTATTGTAGCTTTAGTATATGGGACAGTCCCATGCAACAAAGGATGTTCCACTAAATGGCAGTAGCAGTCATAGTTAGGCTGTTAGACTGGTTTAAATTAACCATGGCTCATCCCCTGGGGAGAGGCCTGGAGTGAGACCCTGGAGCTCCTGAAGTATGTGACTTTATAGAGGAGGTGAACCTCTGCTATAGTATTGGGATGAAGAAAGAGGGAAAGTGGACATAAGACACAACCAACCCCATCTCTTGAGACTCACCTCTGTATAATTGATGTCTGCCACCTAAAGACAAGGAAGAGGCCTGCATGAGAGTCGCCACTAGGGTGTGTGGCCAGCTTCCCTGTACCGTGTTCCTTAAACCAGGGAGGGGTGAAAGCCACTCAAACTCGGGTTCATCTTGGAAGGACCATGAGACTCTTTGCTTGATTCAGACAGTCTCACCTATTTAGCCTCTTTTTCTCTATGTATTTCCTGCCAGGGTAGTGGCTCATGTTGTCTCTACACAGTAGGGCAAAAAGTCGTGGAATTGATAAGACAGTGCAGTTGTAAGGAGGATTTGACTTTGGCACGGAGACGAACAATATTGTCTTGGATTTATTAACTTCCAGGTGACATCCTGATATATCTAAAGCTTTCAAAGCAAAGAACCAAGGTTGAATAAAGATTGAGTGTCCCAATTAGGCAACAGTATAAAAAGACCTCTTTTTATAGTGAGGAATTAAATAGGGTACAGAGGAACAGGGCAGATAAGAGTGAAGAGCAACCCTTAGGGTGGGATTGAATCGATGGCAAAGCATGAATGTGACATACATTAATGAGGGTGACCTAAGGAGGCTCAAAGATAAGAGGAAAAAGACAGATTTAGGAGCATTTTATATGTGAGCCTTGATTTTTGGAGAGGAGATAGGTGGGGAACAAAAATCAGTGTGTGAGCTGGGTGTGGTGGTGCATGCCTATAATCCCAGCACTCAGAAGGCTGAGGCAGGAGGATCACTGTGAGTTTGAGACCAGCCTGGGCTACGAAGAGATCTCAAGGCCAGCCTGAACTGCAGAGGGAGACTCTGTCTCAAAAAAAAAAAAAAATTCTAAGTGTGAGTGTGGGGAAAAGTGTTTTAGCTTTCATGAATTGGTGAATAGAGTTCACAAATTTCCTAATTTAAGAGAATTACCTGGAGCTGACTGTGAAGCTTGGACAACCAGCTAGAATGACACCAGAGCTGACACTTTGTGACTGCAAAACCTGATTGTTCTTTCATCAGAGCAGAGGCTCTGAGCATCAGATGCTGACTTTAGTAGCATCAGCAGTCAATGCCACCATCACTATGCTTCCCTTAACCTTCAAACTGATAGGAAGAACCAGATAGGAATGTCTAGCTCTTGTTCCTTAGAGTCAATGTCTCAGAAGGTTAGCATAGACTGAATGATGTCCAAACTAAACATAAATAAAGCCACACTGCAAATTGTTGTCAAAGTAGAAAGAGAAACAAGGCAGTTCCAAAAGTTTCCTACATTCAAATATTTCCTAAGATCCTTACTGTTATGTAAATGCTATTACCCTAGTTCTCATTCCTGAACATAGCTGAGTTTCGAAGTCATTTTTGAAAGTGACTGTGGCTATATAAAACTAGAGTTATAGGAAAATGAAATCTGTTGATCTCTTCATGGTGGAGTCTATATATCATTTACACTTCACTTCTCTGTGGGTGGAAAAGCTTTTTTCATGGTTTATTTAGCTGAAAGTCATTTTGATCAGCAAGATGAGTAATACTTTACAGCTGTTTGCAATTACTGCTTCTGCTCTGCCAGGAGTTTTAACTATTATACAAACTGAAATACCAAATGAGTTGACACAAGATGGAGAGAAGAGAAATACATATTTCATAGGCCCATTCACATCATGAGAAATTATCCATCAGTCTTTTATTCAATTCTGTATTTCTAAATTCAAAAATCACATCTCAAGGTAAGTACTAACTACTTTGTAATCCTGAAGTGATTTTTTTTTAGGAATAACTCTTCAGAGTTTTAAGGTAAGGCTCATGCTACTTATTTGCCTTTCTTTTGACCTTGCTAACATGAGCCCACATAAACCATGTCACCTCAACTGCAGCCCCCATTTGGATGAGAGAACAAGCTCAGGGGGAAAGGTCTAGGAATAAGTCACAATTGTGCACATGCCCGTCCCTGAACCAGAGGGATGTGGCACACTGATTGGCCAGGTCTGAGTCACAAGCTCACCTCTGGGGACAGAGAAAGAATCAGCTTGCTTACTTGATCCCCATGGGCTAAACTTAGATATTCCAGAAAAATATGGGTGCTATTCCTTGAGAAAAAGGTGGGATAAAATTGGAATGAACAAAAACACCCAGACCTCCACTACAAGCATCTCTTCCCCAGACAATTGACCAGAGGGTATCTGGGGCAAATTGAGATGGATTGCAATGATTTATTGAAAAATGGCATGCCTATTGCAACTGTCTTATTTAAATTGACAACAATTTATAAAACTTGACTATATCCAAAAGCCAGCACTCCAGTGAAAGGGTAATGCAATGTATTATTAATGCATATTAATAATTAATAACTACTCTTAGGGATACCTTGCTCTTTCTTAGCGGAAGGTGTTGGATGATAGAAGAGCAATTGATCAAAAGGTCAGAGGATCACAAGCAATCTTGTGATGTAGCAAGCGCTGGAGTGCAGCTCTTGATATCTGAGGAATTTTCTGTAGGTATCAATAAAGCAAGATTTTGGTTCCTAAACACTGACCTCTGTTCAAGTTTGGTGAGCTTCATATTTTCTATTCACATTTAGCTTCTAGTATTTTAAGCAGAGGTTAATGCAAGTAGGAGACCCAAAAGAGAAGATGGGAAGTTAATGTTTTTCAACATACACTTTGTGAAATATATATATATAGAAACAGAGGGGATAAAAATTGCTGTTAATGTAAAGTTCTAACTTATGGGGATAAAGGAAAAAAAGATAAAGAGATCAGGCTCTAGTTTCAGATTTCCCATGTTTTATATAGGTATCCCAGAGACATCAGAAAAATTCATACTCGAGATATAACCAACATGGGCATCAAGGGGTGACATGCCAGACATTGTGTTCAAGTGCAGTCCTCTGTAGTCCTCATGAGGATTCTGGGAAAGGAGCAATAGTCTCTTCCCTTTTAAAGATGAGGAAATTGAGGTCTGAAAGATCAAGATCAGAAAAGTACTCAGGGGTGGTGCTGAGAAAGGGACCCAAATCTTCCAGTTTTCTCTGCTATGTTCCTCTTTCCAGGACCAAATGCAGCCTCTGTCTAGCTAAAGTTTTGTCAGCTATTAGAGTCGTCATCCAGAGGGACCAGAGGGGGAGGCTGTGCCAAGAAGAAGGAAAAGCAGCAGTAAGACTTGTTTTGACACAGTAGCATGGCTCACTGAATGACCAGTAAGTGGTCAGAGGGGACAAGAAACAGGATCCAAAGTTGACTGCATTCACATGCTAAAATTTTTGATTTTTGATTGCATCTTTTTCTTAATACCCCTCTGATACAAAATGATCAACTGGTTTGCACAATTAGAACTTTTGCTACTAAACCTAATTTTTCTGATGAAGAGATATTTTCAGATTTCTAAGGAATGGGAATTTGGCAGAAAATAATTGGTATCTTCTGTATTGTTAGCATCCCTGACATAGAAATCACAAGGCATAACAGCCTCTAGAATTTTCTGGGCAGGCTATTTGTAGAAGAAAACTGGAGAGGTTGAAGTTGTCCTATTGTTTACCCAGGATGACACCAGAATTCATCCATTCACTCATCTTGCAGAGGCTGTTTGGCCCTGCTCAGGCTGCAGGGTGGGGCTGCCCTGCCCCTCCCCCAGATGTCAGGCTGCTTCATAATCACCAGGCAGCGGCACCTCACGCTGTCCCATTAGAGAGGCGTGTGTGCCCGCTTGTTGGGCATGTTGATGCAAGCTTGGGAAGGAAAACATAATTCACTTTTGCCGGTGACAGAAATGTTAACACTTACTTGAAATAGCTGATAATCTGACACAGGAGAGTTAAAGGATTACTGTATTTCATTTGGCTAATAAGAAAAGCTGTTTAAAAGCTATATTAAAAAGACTTAAATGTATGGTGACTGAGCATTGCTTTAATGCATTCTGTGTCATCAACTATTAGAATGCTTTCCTGCTCTTATTATGCTACTGTAGATTTCTGCCTCTTTTCTCTGGGAAAGCATAATAAAAAGCAACATCAATTCAGGGAGATCTTCCAAAGAAATATTCATGCAAAAAGTATTTCTTGAGTACCTATTGTGTATACCATGCTATACGGTTAGCATTCAAGGACAAAATACATGCAGTCCATGACCTCTGAACTGAGGCACATTTTTAGAAAGAATCAATAGAAGAAAATAGTAGATGAAAGATACAGAAAAAAATCGTGTTTGAGATTTAGGTGGTATATGAAATAATATCTCATTTAATAATGAAGCCACTGGGTTTCAAAAGTAGGTGACTTGTGGGCATATTGGTTAGTTAGCAGGAAAACTGAATCTGGATCTTTGGTCTTTTGTTTTTTTATTTTGGTGCTGGAGTACAATTTTCAGCAGTGTAAATTTTCATGAGGGTAAGAACAACTGCTCTGCATGAACAAACCTTCAAAGATGGCATATTGACCCTTCCTAAGATCTGAATCTGCCACTGAACTTGGTGGTAATTTCTAAGGCCTGTGAACAGAGACATTCGCATTTGGTTAACTATATTCAGAAATCAGTCAATAGAATTATGCTTGCAGCCGGGCATGGTAGCGCACGCCTTTAATCCCAGCACTCAGGAGGCTGAGGTAGGAGGAGCATTGTGAGTTCGAGGCCCGCTTGGGCTACAACGTGAGCATCAAGGCTGGCCTGAGCTACATAGTGCGACCCTGCCTCAAAAAACCAGGGCCGGGAGTTTGGCTCAGTGGCTTAAGTGCCTGCCCTGGCAGGCGTGAGGCTGTGTTTGATCCCCGGTGCTGCAAAAAAAAAAAAAAAAAAAAAAAAAGAATTATGCTTGTACTCATACAACACAGTAAGATTCAAGGGGTGGCTACTAGCCTTACAGATTGGATCAGCCTGCACTCTCTTTCTGAATGCCCCTGAGCTTCAGAACAATGGCTGGAGTGTGCGCCCAGGGAGCCATTTCACCTGCTGGTGCTGGCTCACCTATCCTTCCCCTTATCCCATATCTCGTGTCTATGGGCCACGCTGCACTCCCTTTGCAAGTTGGCTTCTTGTATCTTTGTGAAACACAGCAATTGTTAACACCTAGAAAGTGTACACAGATTCTTCAGCTAAAAAGTCTTCTAAAGTTGCACAGCTTTTTAATGATTACAGCATTGTTGTAAACTGAATAGGAATGAGACCATTCACTCTTGGTTTTCCAATAGGGATGTCAGAACTGGTGAAAATAAGGCTCAGATATAGCTAGGAGTGAGGATTCTGATGAAATCCAGGCTGTTCTTTCTCAGTGGACTCTCATCCCAGACCTTATATTCTATGAAGCTAGTGATATACTAGTGATAAACTTGTTCCTGCAGATGAAATTGAGACATAGTCATAAGAAGACTTCCTCACTACTAGTAACAGGAAACTGAACATCACTAACTTGAATACAGCAGAATTATCATCTGAACTGGAGAACACTGAGACATAAAGCATAGCTATATTTCAAGTAAGAAAGATTACGTAGTCAGTGGGGGAGTAGAGAACATGCTTATTGTTCCTCACCTATTCCTAGTCCCTTGCATATTTCCAATACGTAATGAATGCACAATGCTTGCCGAATGTGGGAACAAGGAGTCAGTGAAAAGTAGTAACACAATGATTTTTACTCTCAAATGAATATTGTCAGAGTTTGCTACAGAGGTTATGGGGCTCAGTACAAAATTGAAATATAGAGTCTTTGTTAAAAATCAGGAAAGAAGCCAAGTGTGGCGGTACTTAGCTACACACCTATAATCTCAGGACTTGGGAGGCAGAGGTTAGAGTCCAGAATGGGGTACATGGTGAGTTCAGAACCAACCTGGACTACATGTGGACCTGGTATCATAAAACCAAATCAAACCAAAAGCAAACAAACAACAGGAAAGTATATCAATATACAAGGGCTTTTTCTTTCTTCTGCAATTTTTCTGTGTGTCATGATGCTTTTTGCTATTTAATGTCATTCTAAGTAAAGAAAACATTAAAAATTTATGTTATTAGTATGAATATTACTCTTTACCATTATATTGTGCAATGTCTGTTTAAATGCAAGTATAATTTTTTGCATTATATACTTGGAGAATGACTGAAATTACACAATTTGAATTTCACAGGGCATCCACACATACGTGTCTTGCTCTTAAGAAGACAGTGGAAACTCAGCACTAAATTAACTCAGCTGTTTGTTTTGTTTTCAGTTTCGTATATAAGCATCCTATCAATACTTTTTACCTTGGGCTTAGAATTAGGAAGAACAGGAAGAAAAAGGAGCTGTAGGTTGGCCTATCCTTCTGTGTTACATAGGGAAGTAGGAAAATGCATAATGGACTTCCTTTCTCAGTCATTTGTGTTTCTTAGAAAGCTGTTGTCTTGTTTCTGCATTCAAAATGAGTTCTGGTTCAAACAGTAAATATGGCTCTTGGGGATACAGGGAATGATCAAAATATATGGTGTGTGTTTAAATAAAAGAATGTGTTACAGTAAAAGACACACTGCCATTAATCCCCCTTCAAACACTCCTCACTTTGAACACACTTATCCCACCACTCTTGCCATTTTCTGACATAGTTCTGGAAGTCTTCTTTCGCGTGTGTTTTTAGTTGTGCTGTGTGGCTGCCTTGATATCTTGCATTGATTCAAAACACATTTACAGTCATTTTGACTTTAGAAAAGAGCCAGAAATTGCACATTGCCAGAAACAGTGAAAAAGGTAGATGTGGACACATCTTAATGCTTTTATGAGCCTGCTTTTCCATTGGATGGTACTCAACAGAAGTGTTCACTATATTCACCACTTCTCAGATACAGATGGGACACAGCTTGTGTTTGTTTTGAGTCCTTCTAAACACACATCGTACGGCCACTGGAATTCTGTGCTCATGGGCCACTGTGTCTACTGCGTGCAAGAGTCATGAAAAGGAGAACATGCATGTTGAACCCAACTCTTCCACTTTGTTAGGGTTTATACATTGTGTCAACTTGAGAAGTCTAGCAGCTTAAGTAAGGCAGCAGCTCTACATCCTGGGGTGTAGAGCATAAGCATTTACCTGGCCATTGTGTCAATTTGAGAAGGCCAAAAGTTTAGTTGAGAGACTCAGCAGGGAGCCAGGGTTCTTACTTTGTAAACATCCTCATCCTGTGCAGAGGAAGGCAGGGATGTTTGTGAATGCTACACCCACCCTGGGGGTGGGGGGGTGTCCTGTGTATTATATAAAGAAGGAGAACAGACTTGCTCTTGCTCCTTTTACTTTGGCTGCTTTTGTTCGGTTGCTGCCTTGAAGTGCTGTCCCTGTGCCATGCCACCCTGCCTTGGAGTCAGCTGATTGTAGACTGAAACCTCCAAAAACTGTAAGCTAAATAAACCTTTCCTTCCCTAATTTTGGGTGTCAAGTGTTTTGTCTCAGCAACAAGTGAAAAGTAACCAAGACACACTTGTACCTGTGTTCCATGGTTCCATTGGGTTTGTCTTACAAAATATGAGATGAAAAATAAAATCATTAAGAATTCCGGTACAGTGAGAGTAGGACATTAAACTTAGTACATGCACAGCTTTGTACAATCACAAAGCCAGCCCTTCATAAAGTAACTGACTCTTACAGCCAGTGTCAGCAAGTAGAGTTTTGATCCAGTCCATTCTAATATACAGCCAAAGCTTATGACATGCTAGAAGCAGCCACTGCCAAAGTCTGTAAGAATAATATAGCATGAGCAACATGTTCATTTATTAATGCCTCTAATGGACCAGAATTATGCCTCTTCCAGGATTATGATATATATTTATTTGCTTTTATTGTTTTGTTTTTTCTTCACTGGGGATTGAACACACCTCAATCCCCTCTTTTCACTTGATTATATCCTCAGTCCTTTTTTATTTTGAAGCAGGGTTTTCCTAAATCATTAAGCTGACCTGCTGAGCTTGGGATTCTCCTGCCTCAGACTCCCAGATTGCTAGGGTTATAGGCATGTGTCACCATGCCTGATTTATTTATCTTTTAAAAATTATAGTTAGTGCAATTTTCAAATAACTCGTGTAATTATTATAAATTCCAAATAAGTGGAGTCTGCATAAATTATGTTTTACTGCTTACTAGAACATCAGATGTGGGCCTTTGCATTTAGGGAATTCTTGTGATGAGGGAATATACTTTTGGAGAAAACAGAATTATTAAGATAATAGAAATATTTACAAGACCTGGCAAATATCTTTCCATTAAACAAATTAAACCACAAAAATCAACACTAAATAGAGTCAATCAATGACACCCCTAAAATAATGAGTAACAATGATAGTACATTTATTTCCTTTTGCCATAGTAAGCTTCATTGATATTTTTTCAGGAGATCTCTTCCCCACTATTTCCATAAGAAAACTGTCAGTTTGTTTTGCTACCCTATGAACATTAATAAGCAGTTTTAAAGGTAAAGATAAATATTAGTTAAAGGAAATATGCATACTAACAAGCCTTTTTATGTGTCTTTCTCATCCTCCAAGCAAATGTTCACTGCCTTTTTATTTTATCTCTGGGTGTGCTCTTCGATGCCATCACTAGTCCCTGAAGTAGTCAGAGCCAGAGTGACTGGGCTGCCTGTGATGGCTGAGCTTTGCCCTTTCTCTGCTGAGGAGGTATTGGAGTTGGTACTGTTCTCTCCCTGAACAGCCTTGGTGTGAGATTATTTGTGTCTGCATGTACTGCCATCTTGCCTGGCTCGGCTGCTGCCAGTCTGTCCCAAGCACGTTGCTTCCTTGGGTAGAAGGGTAGCTCTAAGACTGGGACAATTTCTCTTCCTCTTCCCTTAGCTATCCCAAGGCTGCAGTGCAAAATCTCCTTTCTCATTGCCATCTGTTTTACTTCCCCTTTCTATTCCCAAACCCAATCCTCTCTTTTCAAAATTACTCACAACTGGATTGGGTTGCCATTTGTATGTACTGCAAGCAAGTTGCTAAAAAAAAGTTTATAGAAGTAAATTTGTGCACAATTGAATTTTTCTTAAGGGAAATTTGTAATTACTATGGATTGCTGTATGTCTCTTTTTTGTATGGAAAGAGCATGAGTTTGGAGCAGATTAAGATTCAAATTTTGATTCCCTTTGTGCCAAAATGATTTTATACCTCGAGAAAATGTACAAAATTGCTCTAAATGTTGGATTTCTCAACTTCCCTCAAATAGAAATAGTATCATCTACCTTGCAGACACGAGATCATATTGTTGAATTCAAGAGGAAGTCTACAAAATATCCAGACAGTATAATGCTATTTATGTAGATTTGTGTTTGTGTATGTGCATGCATATGTATATGAGAAAGGTATTGAAGAATTTTCAACAAAATGCTGATGGTGGCTGACTTTAGGAGACATTTGCTTTTCTAATTTTATCTTTCCAGTGTTTGAGGTTTTTGGTAGTTACTACTAGCAAAGGAAACTGTAATAATATTTTAATTTTAAATGGCAAGTTTTCTTTCAAAGACAAAAATAACACATACATGTACACACATGTATTATTCAGTACAAACAGGTACATAAATTTTTGCTAAATACCAAGCCAATGTGCTATATTCTTTACACCCGTTGTTTAATTTAATTCTCAGAACATCTTAAAAGGTTGGCATGACTATTATCCTAGCATGATGCCTCATTTACAGTGAAGATATGGGAAATGCTGATTTTTCTTCTTTCTTCTATGTTATATTATTTTTCCTTGTAATAGTCAGATAGCATTCATATCACAGAAGCAATACTGATCTGTTTTCAGTGCTTTTGGGCCCTGAATATTCAATTAGGATTTGAGGGAAGGGTGATGAAGTGTTCCAGGCAGATATTTTACATATAATTTGGAGAGAAAGAGCTTCTCTACCTTAATGTACATCTCAATTCGGGTTTTTCTCTAAAGATTTAGTTAGCTTTCTATTTTTCTAGTGACTGCTCTAGATAGCTTTGTAGCAAGAACAAAATATGACATTTGCTTAAAACTGACATGCATTATCAATTGTTATCTTTTGCTACATAAATATTAACCAGGTTGTTTTCTCTTTGTAAGAAACTTACAATAGCAAGTGGGTAAAATGTGATCACATAGATTGGAGACATAGAAATAATCTATTTTCTTCTAAAATGAGTCTTTTGCACCCTCCCAAGCATTAATTATCTAAATTCCAGACCTCACAGATCAATAATTATTCATGACTGGAACCCATCAGCAGCTAGTAAGTGCTTTGTGCAATTTTCAGGTCACTTTTGTAGTTTGAGATTTCCATTCTGTCACATGGAAGTCCTTTTCTGCACAGCATAGTTGAACACTTCTCAGCTGTGCTCTGTGGGGGAGAGGCGATTCCATGAAGGGCAGAGAGAGAGAGAGAGAGAGAGAGAGAGAGAGAGACAAAGACAGAGAAAGAGAGACAGAGACAGAGACAGAGAGAGACAGAGAGTTTCAACCTTTTCAGATGAGAATGTGTATTTATTCTTACAAAAAAGGAAACCTTTGAAAAAATATTTACAATGAAAGAAAGTGTGTATAGTGGCTCCCAACAGCTGAGGGCGGCTGAAAGCTCCTTGGTGACCGGGGCAGCTGTAATGGGAGGTAAGATTTCCATTGCTGCTGAAGGGCAGAGCGGACCTAAAATGCCAGTGTAACTTTTGCATTTCTCTGACATGCCTATTTCCAACAATCCAAGCTCCAAATGGCTCTAAATTTAATGTGGCTTGTTTTAGAAAACAAGGCAGAGAGCCCAAGGGGAGACGTGGCAATTCTTATTGCTGTCGAATTGTTTTGTATTGATTACACATAAAAGCTATTTTGCAGCTCTTCTCTTTTCTTGGCTCATACCCAACCTCCTGCCACTCATACTGTCAAATAACCCAGAAGTAAACAAGATAAACTCTCTAGGTGTCTTAATTAAACTTCATTGTTATTTTATGGGCCTCAGTCAGGGATATCATGGAAAAGATTTTTGATAAAGGATTTCTTTATTAATAAAGTCCTTTCCAAAGCTATAGTCTCTGACTTACTGCTACTTAAATGCTAAAGATGCAGACCCATTTTTTAATATTTATGCTTTAATTGATAAATACTCATCAAATGACATTTAGGAGAAGCTTCTTTCAAAATACAAAAGAAGATGGTCTGCAAGTCTATAGAAACAGTACACTTACAATTCAAGACCTTAAAGCTGGAGTTTGATGAACAATGTTCATTTCTGTTTTAAAAATATGAAATCTGTTATGCAAATAAATTATAATGTTAAAATTGTCACTATTTTAGCAGAAATAGACTGGTTAAGCATGTTCTGCATCAGGGCCCACAGTTTTCAGTCTCAAGTTATGTATTTCTCATCACCCCAGCTTAGTCTTGGGAGTATAGTAGGGTCCAGGAGAAGGCCAACTGGGTGAATGATGAACACAAAGTATGACCCCTCAAAAATTTTATTGCAGTTTAACATAAATATAGTGAAAAGCTTAATCTTACATTTTCACCTCAATAAAGTTTTGTGTGTAGATGTTTATGACTCCTATTAATTTATGGTATAGAATATCTCAAGAACCTCAGAAAACTCCCTCCTAACCTTTTTCATTTGATACCACTTTCTCAGAGGTACATCTGTCCTGACATTATCACCATAGATTAGTTTGGCTTGTCCTTAAATGTCATATAAATAGAATTAAACAGTACAAACTCTAATTTTGGGGGTTCTTTCACTCAACATTATGTTTTTGAGATTTATCAATTTCTACATATGAGGTATGATTTAAAAAAAGAATGACCTCCAGAAACTCAAACCTGCAAATGCTCCAAAGTGGTCCTTATTGGGAGGTTGCATTTATACCAAAAATGTAACAATGATCCAACCTGTCTGGAAACCCACCCAAAATCTTTGCAGCCAGTGGGCAAGGCAGTTATACACATGCATGATAGTGTTTCAGAGTCATGCTTAATATTTTATGTCACCCAAAACTCCTTGTTACATTTTCAATGTTTTTATTTCTTCCAAAATTCATATTGAAACTTAATCCCTAGTACAATAGTGTTGTGAAGTACAGCCTTTAGGAGATGCTTGCGTCATGAAGGGTTTACCCTCAGCAGGAATACATGCCCTCATAAAAGGGCTTAACAGAGACAATTTGTCCTGTTTTTAAAGGAGGATGCAATGTTTCTCCCTCAAAAAGATCCAGTATTCAAGATATCATGTTGGAAGCATTCACATCTTCAACAGACACTAGACCCACTGGGACCTGGATCTTGCAGTCTCATCTTCAAGAATTGTGAGATACAATTTTTATTGCTCATAAATTCCCCCAGTCTATGGCATTTTGGCAAAGCAACACAAACCAACTTATATACCCTTCTTTCCTTTGTCAGGTTTGCTTCTAAGTAGCATGCACAGAATAAAAGTTTCTCTCAAAGCATAGTAAGAATTATGTGCCACACTGTTCTACGTGTATAACCTCATTTAATTCTCACAATATACATGTTACTCCTAGTTTGAAAACACACTGTCTAGAGAGAATAAGCAACTTGCCTGGAAATAGTGGAGCTGGGATTTTTAACCCAAACTCATTTAGTTTACAGAGCCAGTAAGTGGTGTGCATTCTGAAGATAAATCTCCACCGATGTTCTGAGTGATGACAGCAATTTGTCAAAGGGGAAATAATTGTGAATGGTGTCCAAAAAGATGATTTGTTTTACATCGTGGCTGTCCCCATTGAGACCCAAACTCCATCACTGTATTGTGTCCTGGCGGAGCACTAGCAGCAGGGCCCACAGTGACCAGAAGGGCAGGCTGGACAATATTAGCACACAGCGAAATACACTGAACCTGGCATAAATACTTCAGCAGGGTGAAATTACTGACTGTAATAATTCTTAGTAGCTGTTGTTATTTGGAAATAAGTATTTAACATTTTGAAAGCTGTTGGTCCTTTGTCTGTAAAATGGAAATTAGCAGTGATACCTATCTCATAGAGTTTTGTCAGTATTCAGTGATTGAGGTAAAGCACTAATACAATGTCTTGACGTAGTTAGCTATTGATAATTATTAACTTGGGAACTTTCTTCTATTTAATGTAAGAAAATGCCCCTTCTTGAGTAGAACATTTAGAGCAGAACTTTATCAAGGTAACATAACACCCAGGGAGAGTGTTAAACTGGGTTGGTGAGAATGTTTATGAAAGTGAGAGGAAAATTACATTGGCAGGCCAATATTCGCCACTCATGTAATCAATTCATTTACTTCTCACAGCCAAAACATGGCCATTAAAAGGGTTTACTTGGAAGCTTCCCTCTTTCTGTATTGATTCCTCTTCAGTGAAAATATTGATAAGTTTGTATGGATCGGGACCTTAAAGTTACTTAATTATTGATTGAAAACAGTTGCTCAGGCTGAGCAGGTGGGTTTTTACTTTGTTTAACAACTAGAAGAAACAAGCAGGGTTTCTGCGGGTAATGCCGGGGCTGGGCTAACCCGCATCAGCTCTAAGCCTCAGCTTTGCGAGCAGCAGCATCTCCATTCCCAGATGCTTATCCACATGTTTGCTGTTTTTTAGCAACTGGGAGGAAATCAGACAAAGCAGTACCACCTACAGTGATTAGCTCCAAATCTGGGCTAGGCAGACAAGTGAATATGGATTAGAAGTTGTTTTCTGAGTGTGTTTGGTGAGTCATTTTGCTTACATTTATCAATAAGGAAGAATACCCAGAAAATGCTTCCTGCCACAAAAAATGACCTAAAGGACATAAAGTTCAATAGAACTTGTTCTCTGATCTCAAGGGATTAAAAAATATGAGTATGAGGTGAACTGTTAAGCTATTATAATGTAGGCTAAAAAAAGGTTAAAGTAATATAGTATTGTGGATGTTCAAATGAAAACAAATACTACCAAGTCAAAGAGAATTTTGAAAAGTCTTCTTAGAAAAGCTTCATTAGTTCACATAACATATGCAAAGCATCAAGTTTGTGCAGTTTCCCTTTGCCGTGAAGCTCAGCTCCATGGTCCTTCCCAAGCTCAAACCATCCACACATTGACGTCACCTCCCTGGTTGCTGTTGGCCATTGAGCTTTTTTTTAATCATCTGCTTGGACTTGCTTCTTTGAGTTGCTTATTTCTGGTATGTGGAATGGGGACAGGGAATCCAGAGGAAAGATACAGAAGAGTAAAAAAATTTATAGTTGACCATGAGAGACAGAAATACAAAATAATGTTTTAAAAAGGAGAAACATTAATTTTCTCTTAGGTTAAACAAAGTCAGTAAATAAACATTTCAGCCTGGACTTATCTAGAAACTCTTAACTAGTTATTCCAGCATCTTCAACACATGTCTAATACATCTGCTTCAGCTTCTGCCATCATAACAAATTCCTGACATGGGGAAGGATGGAGGGAAGGAAGACAGCAGAGGCCTCTCTTTGAGGATATTTCCTAGAGGTTGCACAGTCATGACACATTTAGGCACATTGGTCAGAATTTAGCCATGCATACCAAGCTAGAAGGAAGGCTTGGAAATATTGACTTATCCTAGCACTAATGTGCTCGACTGAACATCTGGGATTTTGCCACTACAGACAATGTGGGGAAGAGACATGGGGAGATGTGTGGCAGTCTCCGTTGTAGAGGATATTATGAACACACAAACACCTTGTAGTACTCTGTAGTAGGTGTGAATCGTAGCACAGGCATCACTAAGTGCAGTGGAAAAATAGAGCTGTGGGTCTCATGAAGGATATGGCATTTTAGCAGGGGAAGTAGGCACAGACGATTCAAAGTAGAGCAAACTACCTCAAATGAAATCATGAAGATGTGGAAGTTCATTGTGAGCTTGAGAGACAAGTAGTCAATTATTACTGATCTGAAAATAGATGGACGAATAGGCGAGCAGTGGCAAATAAGGCTGGTCATATATGTCAGAGTCAAATCATGTCTTCCTGATTGCCAGATAAAAAGTTTAAGCCTGATTTTGTAGTTAACAGGGAGTCATAGATTGTACAGCAGGTACCCTTAATTGTTTCTTTTTATGTCCTGTGTCTGCATCCTGAAATGACTGGATTGCAGCAGACATGAACATAGAGTTGATCACTGCCCTGTCCCTCGCCCTTGACTGACCTCCACCATGTCTCATTCCATTCTTAGTCACTTGAGTCGGAGCTGCCTGACTCATTCTTATTCCAGGCAGTCACGACCAACTATCTGAATTTAGAATGAGAGAGAGAGAGAAAACCTGTTTTCCACCTGAATTGCATGATCTTCTTGGCTATTTCCTGCTATAAAATGTCAATATTCTATAATTCTCTGACAGAATGTTAAAATGTATGCTTTCTGACTCGGTTTCAGCTGAGACTGAGGAATAGAGTCCTAGTATTAAGTGGTAAGTGCCGATAGTACTCTTGTGTCACAGCAAGGGTCAGACGGATGGCTAGAAACAGTTTCACACACCTTAGTGCGTCACACACCTTGGCTATGTAAAAGGGTACAAATGAAGGACTAGGAGAAAAGTGTGCCAAAGAAAGTGTTAGGATGCTGGAGTGCTGGAGACCACCGGGAGAGCTCGTTGTGTATCTCAGGGCTTGGGCTGAGGGGACACAATGGACTGCTCTCTGGCAATGCAGGCCTCTGAATACATTTATTATTTATTTATTAATTAATTTAATCTATTTATTTTAAAGAGAAAAAAAGCACAGAAAAGGAAAAACAAAAAAACCAGAGACGTACAAACGACGACTACAAGAACAACAAAAAACTCCAAACAGTAATAACATATGCTTTCAAAACAAGATGATAGGAATATTGACGATGGTTGTAACATTGCGTATTGTTATCTTCAAAAGAGTTGCTTAGATTACCAAATATAGATATGCAAATTGCTCTAATCATATGAGTATTAACTGTTCTTTTCCAAGAACTAATAGAATTAGTAGTATAATCATCTTAGCTGTTTTATGTATATATAAATAAATTTATATCTTTTTCCTTTTCCCTTCCTTTTCTTCTTCCCCCATCCTAGTTATTTTTCCCCTTTGAGCAATTTCTTACCCTTTCACAAAATCTATTGTAGATTTCGGATCTTATTTACTCTTCAAGCTTCTTACACTAGGGGTTTAGCTCAGCTGCATAAATGCCTGCTTGGCAAGGGTGAGGTTTTGAGTTTGATTCCTAGTACCAAAAAACAAAACAAAACAAAACCAAATATATATATATATATATATATATATATATATATGTATATATACACACACTCTCTGCATACATTTAAAGTAGTCATAGGGTTAATGTAGATGTTGTCTTTCATCTTGTAAAGTCCTGCCTATTCAATGTAATATTCCCAATTCTATGAATATTCTTTCTCTCTACTTTATTTTTTCAGTCTCCGTCTCTCAACATTCATGACATCTGAGAATGTGTATGTTTAATTCAACATGGGAAAACACAGTAAATGTATAACCAATATTTGTGGGATGGATGGCGGAACTTCACAAGTATTGGTTATTAAGATGTGCTTTAGTTTTGACAGTCAAAAGATGTGGGGAGCAAGTAAGAACACTTCAGTTTTTTGTTATTGGTGTTGTCTACTCTGAAGGACAGGGAGACTCATGAGTGGAAGCTGGGCTAGGACGAACTTGCCCCGTACAGAGCAGATGCATGAAAATAAGTTAGGAGCTTAGGACAATGCATGTGGGCATTGCCAAGTACAAAGTTACTTGTTTCAGTACTCCCTCACAACCTCAATTATTTTCATAACTTGACCAGACTTACAGACTCTGAGGACTTTTTGAGAGCATTACAGCTTTACCTGAGTTTCTCAGGTAAAAATAGGTTCACATTCCTCCATAACACATGTGTGGCTGGAAAACCCCCAGACTGTGAGAGAAAAGTCAGGGAACCTCCAAATTATTCCATTAGCAAAACAAAAGTAGAGAGTACTGAAAGCTTTTGAGTCCTACAAAGTATTGTATACTAATTTTTTTGGATAGCACTGGAATCAAGCAAAAGATACTGTTCACATATCTCAGTCCCAGTTCTTTATTACAATTTGAGAAAAATGTTCAGACCGAAAGCCAGTACCATCTGGCAGGAGCAACTAAAATTTTCACTCCTAATTTTTTGTTTCAGGTTCCAAGGGTTGTTAATAAAACTTAGCTTGATGCTTTACTGTTCTGTGACCATAATTTAATTTTTAACAGCTTTATTGACTTATAACTAATTCATCCTAAGTTGAATATATTTAAAGTTTATAATTTGGTAAGATTTAATAAATGATTATTCCTGTAAAACTATCACTCTAGGGAAGATAAGGAATAAAAGCATCAACCCCAAATGTATCCTTGTGCCCTTTATACACTTTCCCTTATGCTTCTACCTCTAGTCCTCAGGAGACCACTGCCCTGCTTTCTGTCTTTGCATAATAGTTTGTATTTTCTAGAAATTTATGAGCATAGGGACCTACAGGAAGAACCCTTTACATCTGGCCTCTATCTTTATTTTATTTTAAAGAGAATAAAACAAAACAAAACAAAACAGAATAAAGTAAATCAGACCAGAACAATGCAAGTGATACAGGACTTCAAAACAAGATGACAGGAAATCAACAATGGCTACTATAATGTCTCTCATTTTCTTTAAAATAGCTGTCCATACCATCACACACAATAAAGTCAAACAAAATAATACAGAACAAAACCAATCAAAGCAAAAGAATGAAAGCATTACAGGACTTCAAAACAAGATAACAGGAAATCAACTATGTTTACTCCGTATAATTACTTGGAGAATCATAAATGTTATATATCAAGTTTACTCACATTTGTAGATGGGTAGTGTTTCCTTACATACATATCATTCATGGGTACATCCACTTGTTGTTGGACATTTGAGTTGCATCCAGTGTTTTTGGCTGTGTACATTTGTGTACAAGTTTTTGTGTGACGTGTGATTTTATTTTTATACAAGTAGAATAGCTGGATCATTATATTCCTAACACTTGGTATGGTCAGTCTCGGTACTTTTTATAGTTCTAGCAGGTGTGTGTGTGTGTGTGTGTGTGTGTGTGTGTGTGTCTGTTTTGTCCTGGGGATCAAACTCACAATCTCATGCCTACCAGCAGGTGCTTAGCCCACTGAACTAAATCCCCAACCCTAGCAGGTGTGGTTTTAATTTGCACTTTCTTAGTAACTAATGATACCAACCATTATTTTACATATTCATTTGCTAACCATAAATCTTTAAACAGAAATTGTCTGTTAAAATCTTTTGCTTAGTTGTTTGGTTATTTTTATTACTTTTTAAATTAGAATTTTTTTTTAATTTTAAAGGGAATAAAACAGGACAGTAAAATGAAACAAAATAAAACAGTGATAGGACAGTAGGAAATTCACAATTGTTACTATATTGCACATTGTTATCCTCTAAATAGTTGCTCAGACTACTGGTCCCAGGCTTGCATAGTCAATCAAAAAACACAAATATCAGGTTACATCCTTCAGTTATGATCATCTAAGCCGATGTTGCATCCAGTGCAGAGGGTCGGAGGTGTCTTCCATGCTGGTTATTATTATTGATTTTTAAAGAGTTGTTTACATGCTTTGTACTAAGATGTTTTCTTTAAAATTTTTAAAATTTTATTTGTACATGTTTGCAGTTCATAAAATACACAAATGTCTTGCAGAATAGTTCCATGTATGTATCATGGCATGTTTCTTTCTTCTTCTTTTAAAATCCCCTTCCCCCTCCTTTCTCATCCCTCCCTCCTCCAGTTCCCCTATCCCACTTTTCACTCTTGTTCATAGCATTTGTCTTATCTTATGTTGTGGAATATAGAGTTCACATTTACTGGAGTTATTAGGTTCCTGTACTTGGCATATCTTTATTTTTCTTATTTCCCCTTCCTTTCCTTCTCACCTTTTCCCTTCATTCTCAGGAACAAGATAAGGATGTCCACTATCACTATTCCTATTCAGTGCAGTTCTGGAAACAGTAACCAGATCAATTAGACAAGAGAGAGAAATAAAAGGAATAAAGACAGGACAGGAAGAAGTTAAATTGTCATTATTCACAGATGACATGATACTCTACATAGAAGACTCCAAAAACTCCATCAACAGACTTCTAGACTTAATAAGCAAATTCAGCAACCTAGCTGGGTACAAAGTTAATACTTGAAAGTCAGTAGCATTTCTGTACACAAACAACAAACTCACTAAGGGAGGAATAAGGGAAACCACACTTCACAATAAGATAAAAACAATGAAACATTTAGGAATCAATCTAACAAAGGAAATAAAAGATTTATACTTTGAAACCTTTTGAAGAGATTGAAGAGGAATTCAGAAAATGGAAAGATATCCCTTACTCAGGCATAGGAAGAACCAACATTGTGAAAATGACCATACTCCCCAAACTGTCATACAGATTTAATGCAATCCCAATACAATACTATCAGCATATGTCACAGATCTAGAGAAAACATTCTTAAAATTCATATGGAGCCATAGGAGACCTAGAATAGCAAAGGCAATCCTGGACAACAAAAGCAAGGCAGAAGACATCACAATCCCTAACTTGAAATTGTACTACAAAGCTGCTGTAATAAAATCAGCATGATACTGGCAAAAAACAAAAACAAAAACAAAAAAAACAGAAACAAAAACAAGAACATAGACCTGAGGATTAGTGGAATAGAACCTAGAATACAGACACAAGTACAAACACACTCAGTCACCTTATCTTTGACAAAGGGGCCAAACATGTTCACTGGAAAAAAGACAGCTTCTTTGACAAGTAGTGTTGGAAAAACTGGCTTTCCCTATGTCAAAGACTTAAACTAGGCCATGTCTATCACCATGCACTAAAACTAAAGTCAAAATTGACGAAAGATCAAAATATTAAGACAGAAATACTAAACCTGGAAAACAAAGTATGTAGAAATCTCAAGGACATAGAGTTAGGCTGAGAGTTCATGAACAAAAACCAAACTGCATGAGAAGTACTTCAAAGAATCAACAACTGGGATCTCATCTTATTAAAAAGTGTTTGCACATTGAAAGAAATCTCCAACAGAAAAAAAACCCCACAGACTGGGAAAATATTTTTGCCAACTGTCCCTCAGACAAAGGACTTTCATCTAGAATGTATAAAGAATTAAAAAAAAATCAGTCCCCCCCAAATTTAAAGACCAAATCCAAAAATGGGCATCTGAGATGAATACACACTTCTCAGATGAAGAAATACAAATGGCAAATAAATATATGAAAAAATGTTCGAGGTCATTGGTCATTCTAGAAACAACGTTGAGATACCTCATTCCAGAAAGAATGACTAACATCATAACCAGTAACAAATGCTGATGGAGCTGTGGGGAAAAAGGAACCCTTCTTCATTATTGGTGGGACTGTAGACTGCTACAACCACTGTGGAAATCAGTATGGATATTCCTAAAAAATCTAGGATTAGAGGCTCCATTCGACTCACCTATTCCTCTTCTGGGTATTTTCCCAGAAGATTTGAAAACATCATACCACAGTGATATATGTGCACCCGTGTTTACAGCAGCACATTTAGTAATAGTTGAACATTGGAAACAACACAAATGCCCATCAACTGAGAAATGGATAAAAAAAATGTGGTGTTTTTATATAATGGAATACTACTTGGCCATAAAGAGTGATAAATTCAAGGCTTTTATAGGTAAATGGATGCAACTAGAAACCATATTCATAAGTGAAATAAATCAGACTTGCAAATGTAAACACCATATTGTGTTGCTAGTGTAAGAAACTGAAAGACTAAATGAGATCCAAAAGTTATAGTAGATATAGGAAAAGGGAAAGAAACTGCTCAGAGGGAAATTATATTGTTTGCTCAGGCTTACGTGTTTGTATCTGGTAGCTGAGCAATTACTTTGAGGATAACAATATGCAACATAACAACCATTGTTAAATTCCTATCATCTTGTTTTGAAATCCTATATTTCTATTGTTTGTTTGTTGCTGTTGTTGTTGTAATCATTTTGCTTTTGCTGTTGTTTTTTGTTTCTTGATTATTCTGTTTTTTTCTTTTTAAGATAAAAAATCATGTCAATTATTGACAAACATGTTTAGTACCCTCATTCTTTATATTTGTTTTTAAAAATGTATTTACTTATGCCCAGCAATCTATTTACATTATACAAATACAAATAAATTTATACAAATAAATTTTAGCAATTTTCTAAAAGTGGAATAAATGCAAATTTCAATCCAATACTGGCAAGATACACTTAGACCGGAGTTAGAAATGCAGGAAATATTGAAGGTTCTCTAGGTTTTTGACTGTTTTAACAAGAAAAAAGTCACCAGTTAACAAAAAATTTAACACCTATGGTCAGTTGTAAATAGTCTTTATGATATGCCTTATTTCCTCAAACATTTCCTTTTGATGTGTAACAAATAATACACGAGTGACAGAATATAAGTACGCTAAAGATGTTCAGTTTATATTGATGATTTTATGTATCACTGCATATAGAATTAGGGTTGAGAAATATTTCTTGGTTACTGATTTATTCTTTCTGCAGCTTGAGATAGTCAAGGAATTAATAGTTAATATAGTGCTATAAAAATTCTTTCATTATCAAATTTATTTTACTAATTCTGTCTCCAAACCATTTCTGTCACCTGGCAGGTTAATAGAGTGTCAGTAAATGAGAACATGCATTTCAATTTCATAAATGGGTTTTGTAATAGTTGTAAATTAAGGCACTATTAAAAATAAAAGCGAAGCATTTTAAATTAACAAATGCCTACTTTTTTAACCAGAGAGATAAAGGCCTAAAAAGAGGCCTTAGCTGACAATATTAAGCACTTTTAAAATCTATACCCATCTCTCTCACATACAGTCATAGACACACACACATGATTTTGAGGACAGTACTGTGGTCCATGTCCAAGTCAAACATGATGTAAACCAGTGAAGGTTGCCCACATATTTAGAATGATTTCCATGTTTCTATGGAAGAGATTTTTCATTGACTTTGAAGAGTTCTGTTATCCCACACTTCACTACTGAGCCAATGACTCACTTCCAAGACCCAGTATACTTAATGGACGGGATGAATAGAATAGAATAGAATAGAATAGAATAGAATAGAATAGAATAGAATAGAATAGAATAGAGGAATATAATAGAATGTATTGATAGGTGGTAGATGAATCTTAGGTCCCAAGGAATGCCTATTACTTCTTCTTGCAACATTTTCTTCTTGAGAAGCATTTTTCAGTGAGGCTACCAGATAGTACCTATAATTATGTACTATAAATATACTTATAAATATGTACTTTTCCAAATAATGTGCCTCTATTTCATTCTTTCTCCTTACTTTCTTCATTGTACAAACTCCTTTTTTATCCTTAATGAATCATCCTCCCCTGTTTAAGGCATTCCTTCTCTCACATTCACAGGCAGATTATATCTCTGTTTTTGTTATTATTCCTGTTACTGTTTCTATCCTTCCTAACGTGTTTTTCTTTTTGTCTTGAGACAGGGTCTCTCACTATGTAGTTCAAGCTCGCCTTGAACTCACTTTGTAGCCCAGGCTGGCCTCGAACTCACAGCAGTCCTTCTGCCTCAGTCTCCCAAGTGCTGGGATTGTGGGCATGCATCACCATGCCCAGCCTATCCCTCCTAACCTGGATGAACCTACTGAAGAACTTCTTATTTTCACTTCTTGATTCACAGCACCTAAGGCCAAGCCTGCATTTGTGCATGCATGCATGCACACATATACATATTTCAATAAGTGGTGCTAATGTAATGATTTACTTTTATTTTTCTTCTTAAGCATAACTAATTGTCCTAGTACTATTTATTGAGTAGTATATTGAACAATAAATTTTCCAGTGATTTGCAATTCCAACTCTTTCTTATGTCAATTTTCTACATATGCATGCACTTAGTGAGTCATTCATCTATTTTTCTATTCCTAAGACATCACAATAGCTATAATATTAAATAAATTTTCAGAAGTAGAAGCCCCTGCTTTATGTGTGTTAGGATTTTTAGTAAGATATATTAAATCTGTGACTTAATTTGGGAGGAAAGGTTGCTTCCTGCTACTGAATTTTTTCAGTGTTAAACATAGTGTATTTTCTCTTTCTTTTCTTCTCTTAATGCCTTTCAATATAGATTCATGCATTTTTCTGTAAAGCTCTCACATATTTAGACTTGTAGATTTATAGGTAGACCCCTAGGCATCTTATTTATTGTCATAAATTACATATTGTTTAATGGTTTTATTGATGTCATCAATTCAATAAGTAATATTAGGTAAATTAGTTATTCCTATGTGAAAAAATAAAAATATTTTAAAATCATTAATTCCAAGTATAATACAGGATTTAAAACTACTATATAACCTTATCATTTTAGAAGAATAGAAACACAAATTCGTGTTTACACAAATTTGTATATGTATATGTATGTATATATATAAAACTATATATGTGTATGTAAAATAGACATATTGTCATATAGATTTAAAGCATACAATTTTGACATGTATGTATGCCTACAAAAGCATCTTCACAATTGAGGTAATGAATTCATTCATAACTTCCAAATTTCTCCATGCCTGTTTGTAATTCTTTTGTAGTCATCTCCCAGTGTTGAAATGAATTAGTGGTTTAGAACAACATAAATTTATTGTTTTGTAGTCCAAAATCAGTTTCACTGAGATAAATCAAGGTATCAGTAGGCTTCTTTTTTGGAGTCCCTAGGGATAAATCTGTTTCTTTGCCTTTTTCAGCTTCTAAAGACCAATAGCACTTTTTGATTTGTGAACTTTTTGAATATTTTGCAACTTTAGTGGTCACATAACTTACTACTAAGTCTTCTTCTTCTGCCTCCCTCCTGTACAGACCCTTGTCATTACATGGGGCTCCCTCAGACAACCCAGGATAATCTCCTCCACAATCTTGATGACTTTAGCTTGGTTAATACATTTTGAAGTCAGGTAGTGTTAGTTCAATTTTGTTCTTTTTTAAAGTTGGTTCAACTATTCTGAGTTCTGTTTGAGATGTTTGCCAATTTATACCCTCTAAAGAAGCCTACCAGTATTTTGGTTGAGATTGTATCATATCTATGAAACTATTTTGAGAGAATTGAAAAATAAATAGCTTTCACTTTTTTCCACCCCCAAAAGGGGACTATCTCTTCATTTATTGAAGCATTTTCTTGCTCTCAAAAATGTTTTATAGTTTTCAGTGAATGCATTTTTTTCATGCCCTGTATTAGATTTATCCCTAAATATATGATATTTTAAATGATATGTTTTAATTGTAATTTCTGATTATTAGTGGCTAGTATATAAAAGGGTCAATAAATTTTAACCCTTTGATCTTATATCCAGTAAGGTTGAACTCAGTTGTTGGTTCTAGTAACATTTTTTGTAGAGTTCATCCAACTCTGGCATAGACAATCATGTTATTTGTGAATAAAGGCATTTTTACTTGTTCTTTTCTAATATTCAGTTTCTTCCCTCCTTTCTTTGCTCCCTCCCTCCCTGTCTCCCTCTGTCTCTTTCTCTCATATATTGCACTGGTTAAAATTTCTACTATAATGCCGAAGGTAGTAAGAATGGATATGTATGTTATCCTCCTGATCTTAGGAAGAGAGTCTTCAACCTTTTGCACTATGAAGTATAATATTAAAGTAGGCTCTTTGTTGCTATCCCTTATGGAGTTAAGGAAGCTCCCTTCTATTCCTAGTTTACTGAGAGTTATGAGAAATATAAATTTAAATTATATCTTTCTGTTCGTTGGTGATATCGGGAAATACTACCCTATTTTTGTATATTGATCTCATATTCAGCAACCATACTGAATACTTTTCTCAATTCTATTTGTTTATAGGCTATTTTGAGTTTTCTGTGTATTCACGTTATATGATCTGTAATGTTTTCTTTCTGATCATTTTATCTGTTTCTTATTCTTCTTTGTCTAGGCAAGGTCCTGTACACAACGTTAATACAAGCAGTTGCAGGAACATCTTTCTCTTGTTTCTGATTGTAAATGCCTTTAAATAGCTTCCTATTGAATGTGATGTTACATGTAATTTTCTTATAGATACTCTTATCAAGTCAGAAGCTTTCTTTTTTAGTTTAAGAGTTTATTTTTATAATTTAAAGATGGCTGCTTGCTTCTTTTTATATATTTTGGCATCTGTTGAGAAGATAGTGTTTTCTCCCTTAATTTCTTAATGTAATATAAAGAATTATATAAATTAGATGTTTGACTGTTGAATAAAATTTGTGTTTCTAAGTGGAACATGAAAAAGATGTGTATGTATAATTTAGTTTACATTATTTCTAGACTTAGTTTCATTTGGACTTTTTACATATATATTCTTGAGAGGCACTAGCACATAAATGCTTTCAAATATTATGGTTTTTTTTAATTAATGCTACATTCACCTCATAAAACAAATTGACTGTGTTTTCTTTGTTCTGTTCACTGACTACATCATGCAAGACTGGAATCATCTGTTCCTTGAACATTTATTATAACTCGACTTCGAATCTTTTTCATTTGCTTCTTATGGGGGAAAAATATTTAGGTACTGATTCAATTTATTATAGGCCCACTAGAGCTTTTTGTCTTCTTTAGACAGTAATAGGAATTTTTATTTTTCTAGGAATTTATGTACTTTACTTAGGTTTTAAAATGTATTACTAAATGCATACAATTTATATAAGATTTATTATCAGCTTTTGAATCTCTACTGCCTTTGTATTCGTGCTTCACATCTTTTCTTTATATTGTCTTATTTGTCTATGTTTTTCCTTCATGTTATATAGTTAGTTGGTAGTTTACTAACCTTATAATATGTAAAAACTTAGGATTTCTGTTTCATTTCATTTATTAATTTAATTTAAGATGTCAATTTCAATCTATTTACATTTATCATGGTGTCCTGTGTACTTTGCAATTTCTTTACCACCTTATTTTATACCTTGTCTTATTTTTTTATTTAAGAAAAAAAAAAGACACAGAAAGGAAAGACAAAAAGCAGAAGAGACAAACAAACAACAACAAATCCAATACAGTAACATTATAGGTTTACAAAACAAGAGGATAGGAATTTGACAATGGTTGCAATATTGCATATTGTTCCCTTCAAAAGGGTTGTTTAGATTAACAGATATAGACATGTAACCTTGATCTAAACATATGAGTATTAACTGTTCTTTTCCAATAACTAATACATTTAGTAGTATAGTCATATGAGCTATCTTATGTATATATATAAAAATTTATGTCTTTTTCCTTTTCCCTTCCTTCTTTCCTCCTTTCCCTTATCCCAATTACTTTTGCTTTTTGAGCAGTTTCTTACCCTTACACAGTATTTATCGTAGATTTTGGATCGCATATACTTTTGTAGTTTCTTACACTAGGGAGACAATATGGTATTTACACATGTGAGTTTGATTTATTTCACTTATGAGTATGGTCTCAAGTTGTGTCCATTTACTTATAAAAGTCTTGATGCAATCTTTCTTGATAGCTGAGTAGTACTCCATTGTATAAAAATACCAGATCTTTTTTATCCATTCCTTGATTGATGGGCACTTGGGTTGTTTCCAAGATTTGGCAATTACAAATTGTGTTGTTATTGACATGGGTGCACATATAACACTGTAGTATGATGTTTTCAATTCTTCTGGCAAAATGCCCAGAAGCAGGATAGCTGGGTCAAATGGAATCTCTAATCCTAGCTTCTTGAGGAATCTCCATGTCTTATCTATTTTTAAATTCACCTTTCTTTTTCTTTTATTTCAGATAAATTGAGACATCCCTCCCTTGCTTAATTTTTTTCATTCATTAATTTGAAACTTACATGTTTTATTTTATTCCTTTAGTTATTAGCCTAAAATTTGATATGCTTATATATTTAACAAATTATAATTTCAATTAACTTTAACTTTGACCCTATAAAAATTAGAACTTTTAAATTATAATCACTTTCTTCTTCTATTTATGCCTTACTCTTGTCTAGAATTTTGTTCAATCTTACTTATTTTTTATTCTTATTTTAAATTAGATATTATTGTTGCTGTTTAAATATTGTCTACCTTTTCAGTGCCCCTACAATTTTCTCTTGTATATTCAACCTTTCTTCTGGAATTATATTCCTTGTTCCAAAGTTATACTTTTTGAGAATTCTTACAGGAGGGTCTATTAATACATTTAACTTTTGTTTATCTCCTGTGTTCTAAGATATTATTTGAATTTCCTGGGGATGGGCTGGTTGTTTCAATGAAAAGAAAGCCTGACAGCTTGAAATTTCTCCGTTGTTTCTAGCAGGTGAGACGTAGTTGGTACCAGGAGCCCCTTGTTACCAAAGCAGCAATAAAGTCCAATGCTTTTATATGGTTGGCCAGAGCCCTCTCAGGCAGGGGTTCTCAAACTTCAGCTTACCCATTTGTAATAGTAATGGGAAGATAATTCTACATTACAGTGGGCCATCCTAGCTGGTGTAGGAGTCTCACAGCATCTTCGGTCTCCACTGACCAGGTATCTTCCCCTTATTTTTGCTAAATGTCCTCCATACACTGGCATATGTCATCTGGGGAGCAAATCATCAATAACTGAATATGGTGGACAATGGCAAGCAGAAACACCAAAATGGCACCCAGGATTTGGAGGCAGATTTGTTTTATGTTGATGGGCACTGATCAGGATCCCAAAATATCAAGCCCTGATTTCTGCTGGTCTAGGACTCATATGGGATAAGCAAGCAGGAAGTACAGAGACAGAATGGCTTGTCAATTGAGGACTGGTTTATACAATGTGCATCATAGTGACCAGCTATACATGATAGTGACCAACCATTTCTAAGAGACAGGAGCAACCGGAACTGGAACAGGAACTATTATTACCTGCACAACTAACAAACTGAAGTATACTGCCAGAGGTGGGGGTTGTAGGGGGCACTTTCTGTTACAGTGAATGTTAAGAACTGTGGTAAATCAAGAGTCTGTATCCTTCTAATGAGAGTGTCTGCCACTTGGCTTCAACTTACTGCTGCCATGTGGAACTCTGAATCGATTGAGTAATCTAATTTTTCAAGGAAAGCCACTGTATCCTTGCATATACCTGTGTGTGTGTGTGTGTGTGTGTGTGCGTGTGTGTGTGTGTGTGTATGTGTGTGTATAATGTACATGAAATGTATTCCTTTAAGTCAAGGCCTGTGGTTTACTAAAACACAGTGAAAAATCAAGACAAAACAAAATAGAAACAAAGAAACCCTACATTTGTGGTGCCTGAGTGAGCTCTGGACCACCATACTCTAACTTCTGACTTTGACCAGGCATGCAATTGTTGCTCACTAATGGTTAGCTCCCCTCTGCTATCTCTTGAACTCTAAAGGCACAAGGTCACTTCCTTAGTTTTCTAGTTATCTCTCCCCTCCTTGCACTGCCTGTGAAAACTAAACCCAGTATTCCTGAATTTTACCCGTATTAGCACGGCCTCTTTTTGTGTGAAGAAACAGTTTCTTTACTGAAGCTCAGTCAGTGTTTAATTGATCTTTAGATCAGTCAGTATGTATACCCTTTAGGTACTGCCTTAGGAAAGATTAATTTTCAGCCCCAGGAAAGATTTCAAATGGAAAATTCCAGGCCATGCTAATGTGACTAAGGCTTTACCTTAGATGTAGCAAATCTAGAGAATTAAAAATGAAACCTCATTTTAGCAAAAGGAGCAAAATAGTGCTGCTTCTAAACAGTTGAAATTTTTTAAATAAAAAGGAAGAAATCTACGTGTATTATGTAAGACTAAGCAATGCCAATAGTAAGAGTAGAAAGTTGGGGGGCAGTAGTGATGAGGATGTTAAGAATACAAAAAAGAACTGGGACTCCAAACTGCAAAAGAAAGGCATGGAGTTCAGTAAATTTGACTGGGATTTTTAAAAAAAGTAGGAAGAGAAAGGACACAGACAGGTTAGGGGTGAGTGCCTGTGGCCGTATCGCATACTAGGACCTAGTGCTTTACTCACATTAACTCCTAATGTTAATGCTCCCAACCAGTTGCAAGTAGTTATCCCTGTGTTTCCGAAGAGGGTCCAAAAGCTTAAGAAATTCATTTGTCATCACGCATCTCACAGCAGTAGCTGAGCCAAGAAGGTTAAAGAACAGAGTGTTTATATCAGAGCATACCTTGGCCCTGTAATAGGCCTAGAAAAGGTTTCTCAACCTATGCTCCTCACCCTGTAATTGAAGGCAAAATGTTTTATGAGCTGCATCATTGTTCTGGAAAAGAGGCTCACTGTCTCCATTATATTTTTAAAAGTCAATACAGAAAAAGAAAAACATTGAGGACCTCCGCCCTAGGTACATGGAGTTTTGATTAAAAAAATTGTCTCTACAATATTCTGCAGTTACATTATTGATTTCCTTGGAAATTCAAAAAGTAACTGTTATTTGTTCACAAGTACTTTCCAAAGCTGAATCCATGATGAGTCAATAGCTTTTTCTTTCCTTTATCCAGGAATATGAAGTGAGATGCCACAAAATCTGTTCACCAAAATCTGTTCAAGCCCAAACCAGCATAATAGTTTAGGAGACAACAGTGATTTTCTCGGGTATCTGTCCAAAGCTCCTCATTTAATAGAAAATGAACCAGGCTCATAGGGTTGGGTCACTTCTCATGGCCATGGAAACTAAAACTCAGGCTCCGTAACCTATGTACCATGCTGATTCCAGAAACCAAGATGTGTTCTGTATCAATACTGAAAAGACGCTTAAGTGAAATGATACATTGTCTTCATTCATCCTGTCATTAGCCACCAAACCCCCACTGTTTATAGTGACTTGAGCTAGTAGTTCCAGGAACCTGAGAGCTTAATGCATACCTATCCTTTGCCAAAACTGGTTGAATTGAAATTTAAAATGCAGCTTCATGGAAATTGCATTATTCAAAATGACCCACTGCCTTCCAATTACCTCATAAGAGGTAATTTTATTCATTGAGTAACTACTGCATGCAGAAACACAAGGGGTAGAAGAAAAATATAAAAGTGACAAACAAGCAAGTCATGTTCCCTGTCCTTTGAGAATATGAAATTAAGTATGGAAACTATATATAGAAAGATATACTACACATCTATATATCCATGACCTAACCATAAAAAGAGGACAGACCAAACATCCTATTAGAATTTCTCTACAAAACTATTTTAAGAAAGGAAGTCTGTGAAACTGGTATGTATTTGTAATCATCCATGAAGTTGGTTTAAAATGATGAGCTCTAAAAAGAACCTTCTTGCAAGTCCCAGGATGGAATTAAAGCTAATCTCTTCTTCCATCCCATTCTTTATGCCCAAAATTTGGTAGGCAGCTCTGATCCTGTTAGTAGCTCCGGACTTGAAAGCAAGGCCCTACATCACAGTGAACGAGGAGGTATAGGTCAGTTTCCTTCCCTGAATCATAAACTCCCCTTTCTTGTCCTTTTGGGTATCCCCAGCATTCTTATAGGAAATTGAGAAGCTGAAAAGGCCTCATACCTCTGTAGCAAATTGAACTGAACTATAAACACTGAGAGAACAAGCAAAGTGAGGGAGGACAAAGGCATCCAAAACGGGGAAGATTATTTGTCAAGTAGAAATGGAGGCTTAGAAAGATAAAATACTGGTGCAACAATATGAGAATGATAAAATACTCATCTATACAACTATATCTCTACACTAAGACTACAATTACAATGCTTCTGCTCTACATGGAAAACTACTCACGTGCTTTTTAGGATGAAAAGCCTTCCTTTTTAGTTCTTAAATTGAAACTAACTATAAATGTACAATTTTGCTGATAAAGAGAATGAAACAAAATAATTGATGCAACCAGAATACTAGAATAATAATCAATAATGTGTCAATTTCACCTCTCCCAATGACAGCCCAATCAATGAATTTGTCTTGGCAGATAATTACTTGCTCTATCTTTTGTCTATGAAGTGATCAATAAAGTCAAATGTCCAGTTTAATATTTTACATTTAATGATTATACAATAACAGGCAGCAGAATATATGTTGAGGGAGATTAATGAAAGGATTAAGTACAGTGCCAATACTTTTTTCTTTTAATTAGTGAAACTCTAATGCAAAATTTTAAAAGAATGGTGAATTGAAGCATTTCTTTCTTAGCGCTCTGTTAATCAGTTGAAATTATGTTCAGAGATTTGGTTATTGAGCTTCTAATTATATAGTAACTCAAATGCTTCATGAAATGCTTCACAAGTCTCACGCATTCTTCTGGCTGGCGTACTGGCATGAAGGGCCCAAGTGCTTGCTTTTTTTCAGTGCAGGACAATGCCATTTCCTCCCAAACTTTGGGAGGAATAGGAGCCTTATGTGAGGCATCTGGCCTGGTTGCACTGTGGACCAGGTGTAGGTGTCTCAGGGGAGATAAGGGGTCGCCTTTCCTGTGGACGAGTTCCTCTGGGCCTGGCAGCCTTTGCTGGTCATGAACTCGACTTCACTAAAAATCCACCACAAATCAATTTTGTCAGTTTCCATTATTTCATTCTTCACTAAGGAGTAGCCCAGGAAGGAGATAAATAATTCATAATTGTGGTAGTGTTGATCCTATTTTCTGAATAACAAAATTCTAAAACCCCGGAAGGCCTCAGTCTGTGAATCGGTCCCCAGGTATTTTGGAGAGTTTACCTTGTACATGCTATTGGTCAAGTAGGTTTAAATGCTTGTGCCACTAGGAAACTCACCTTAGTTGCTGTCCCTGAGTGAGGAGGTGTCAAGGAGGAGTGTCACCAGGTTTGAACTCAATACAGCATAGGGACCTAAAGAGGTAAGAATTATGTGATGAGAGTGCTAATTGGCAAAGGCTGCGCAGAATCAGACTCGGAGTTTCTGTACGTCAGATCATAGATGGAAAAGGAAACAATAAAGGAATAAGGAAATATATAGATATGAGATACATATATATATTCTGAATATATTTTAATATGTAATATATTTATATATTATATATATATTTATATATGTATACTTTTTTCTTTTTCTTCTTCCACTAGCTAGAATTTTTAGAATTATGTTGAAAAAGAGCAGTGAAACAGACATCCATTCTTTGTTTTTGTTCTCAGGGAAAAATGATGCAATCTCTCACCATTAATTTAATGTTAGCTGTAAAATTTTTTATAGGTGCTCTTTACAGGTTAAGGAAGTTCTCCTTCTATTCTTATTTTTCAGACTATTGTTGTCATGAAAGGATGTGGAATTGTGTCAAAAGTTTTTTCTTCATCAATTGATATGATTATTTGATTTTTAAAAATTTTTGTCTCTAACAGCCTTGGAATAAACTCCATTGGTCATAGTTTGTAATTCTTATATATTGTTGAATTTTAATTATTAAGAATTTTTTATCCTACAGGCACTAGGAACATTAATTTGTAGTTTCTTTTTTAGTAACTTTTTCTCTGGTTTTTATATAGGAGTAACACAAGTTTCATAAAATGATTTGAGAAGTGTTCTTTCTTCATATATTTTCTGGAAGAGATTATTTAAGATTGGTGTTAGTCTCTCTTTAAATATTTTTAATTATCTAATGTTTCTATATAGACTTGGATATTACTTTTTGGGGGTGTTATGAGTTCAAGAGTTACAGAACTATTAAAATACTTGTTTCATATTTCTTGTGTTTGTTTTTGAGTAATTGGTTCATTTCATCTCAGTTGTCAAATGTATGCATTTAGGATTGTTTATAATATTCTTCTGTTGTTCTTTTGAAGTCTGCAAGGTCTATGGTGGTATCACTTCCTACATTCTATTATTGGTCATTTTTGTTTCCCTCCCTTTCTCTTCAACAGTTTTGCTAATACTTTGTCAATTTGACTTAATTTTTCAAAGAACCAGTCCTTTGTTTCAGTGATTTTTTAGATCATTTTTGTTTTCTGTTTCATTGAGTTTTTCTCTTTATTATTCCCTTCCCTCTGGCTGCTTGAGTTTACTTTGTCTTTTTTCTAGATACATGAGGTATAATTATGAGTTAATGATTTGAACCGTTTTATTTTTCTCTTGTGCATCCGTTTTATTACTATAAATTTCCCCCGTAATGCTGCTTTATCTGTGTCTTATAAATATTAATGTTGTTCATTTCATTCAGTTCAATATATTTTTTAAAAATTTCCCTTGAGAACTTTGTTACTGATCCACAGATACTGTATGTTAGAAATGTTTTGCTCTATTTTTAAGTGTTCAGATATTTTCCTGTTATCTTTGTTCTAATTTGTGGTTCATTTCATTGTGCTGAAAAACACACTGTATTACTTCAATTCTCTTAAATTTGGAAGGCTTCTTTTTTTAAGACCTAGCATACTGGAGCTGAGGATGTAGTTCAGTGACACAAGCACCTGCCTGGCAAGTGCAAGGTCCTGAGTTCAATTCTCTGTACAAACAAAGTCAAAACAAACAAACAAACAAAAAGACGTAGCTTATTGTCTATCTTGGCATGTGTTTCTTGGACACTTGAAAAGGACATGAATTCTCTAATTGGGTGGAGTATACTATCCTTGTAGAAGAGAGCAATGGTTTTAATTTCTTCTATATCCTTGAGTTTTTGGTCTATTCTATCAATTTTTGAGAGAGTAGTATTGAAGTACCCAACTATAAATGTGAATTTATCTATGCATCTTTTCAGTTCTATATTTTTTCTTTCATTTTTGCACAACTCCATACATAAATGTTTAGAATAGTTATATCTTCTTGGTGAATTAGCCCTTTTTCATTATGTAACACTTCTATGTTTCTCATAGTTTTCTTTGCTCTAAAATTTTCTTTATTTGATATTATTATAGCTTTAACACTGCTTTACCATGTAGCTTTATCACCTGCTTTAATATGTGTATATGTATCTTTTCCCAACTTTTGACTTATAATCTACTTATACTGCTGTACTTGAAATTTGCTTCTTACTGACAATATACTTCTAATTCACTCTGAAAACCATTGTGTTTTAATTGGCATATTTAGATAGATAATTATGTTTAATATAATTATTGAGATAAGAGCTTAAATATAGCATTTTATTATTTTGTTTTCAGTTTGGGCTGTGATTTCATTTCTGTTTTCTTTTTCCTGCTGTATGTCAGATTTTTTGAACATTGTTTTGAAATTCTATTTGATTCATCTCTAGTGTTTTGGGCACATCTCTTTGTACAGCACTTTTAGTAGTTTCTCTAGATGTTGCATTATTTATATATAACATATTGTAGTCTGTTGGTGCCATACTTTCATTTACTTCAAGGAAAATGTACAAAGCTTATTTCTCTGTGTCCTTTTACTTCTCTCCACATTTATAATTGTTTCAAATATTTTCTCTACATTGACTTAAAATGTCAGTATTATAATTTTTCCTTAAACCATCAAATACAATTTAGAAAATACAAGTGGTAAAGAAAAGACTATTTACCCTATTTTTTGTTTGCTGTTGTCTTTTTTCCTTCTTGATGTCTCCACATTACTTCTTTTATCATTTCCTTTACATTGACAGAACTTTCTTCAGTCATTTGTAATTTTTATTGTTCCACTTCCAGCTCAATTTTCCACTGTCCCTTTCATTCTGCTATGATGTCCAGTCACTGAATTTTTAATTTTATTTCTTGTATTTTTTTATATTGTCTACCTTCCTGAGTCTATTTTTCCACTTGTTTTCAGTGTGTTCATAATTTTTCATTGAAGATTTTTATTATGCCTCTTTTAAAATATTTGTCAGGTAACTCCAACATCTCTTTCATCTCAGTGCTGGCATCTGTTGATTGTCTCTCTCATTCAGTTTGATGTTTTCCTAGTTCTTGGTGTGATGAGTAGTTTTTAAGAGAAACTTAAACATTTTTTATTATTATATTGTGAGATTTTGGGTGTTACTTAAGTTTCTGTTTTAGTTTGCTTCTTCTGACACCACTTTGGCAAACTGAAAGAAGTTTAATGTACACTTATTATATAATTGAAAATAGTCAAAATTTAAAACTTCAAGGAATCATGAATGCTCGTAGTGCCAGGTTAGTCTAATTCCTCCCTTGGCCTTCACTGACACTTGAGGCAGGGATGGCTTCTTATCACTGCCAGATGGATGTGACAATTCTGGTTTCACACTAAGCCATCACTGATACCTCTCTTGTGACTCCCTTTTTTCTTGTCTCAATGCAGACTTTTTCCTCTTGTGTCCGTATGTCTATGTTACAAATGTCAACACCTTTGGTTAGGTAAATATTTCTTTCAGGCTTTGCTATGCCTTAGTTAGAAGTTTGGGACCTATGTTGCCTGCTTTAACTTCAAAATAGTCTGTCTTCTGCATATAGCGATTCTTGACTATAATATTTATCTTTCTGTATTGTTCAAGTTTCCAAAGCTAATAGGGTCACATTATCCACCAAAGCTCTGGAGTAGTTCACTTGGTCCCTCTAGGTGCACAGATAGTCTTTTTAAGATACTCTCTTGACCTCTCACTTTCTTTTAAAAATTATTTGCTAATGAGAAAATTGGGATTAATTACATACTTCTAAAGTGAAATATTATAGTATCCATAAGATGTTACCTAGAGAGAGAGAACAAGGCCACACCAGCAAGCAAGCCCAGTCTAGGAATCAGTACCATGTGTGGGCCGCTGCTGGACTGGAACAGACAGACCCCAGCTCCTACCAGTGTGTGGGTTGAAAAACAAGAAGTACCAATCCCCCCTCAACCTCTCCCCCATAAGTGACCAGCTTATCTGGAGAAACAGGCTGTGATGGTAGATACAGAGGTGAAATGCAATTGGATGCCTGTGGGGCTTTGTTGTTTCACTGACATTGCAGGTCAAGGGCCAGTGGTCTGATCATAGGTTCAGAGGATAAAGGTATGCAGTGTGACATCTAGGGGGATCTCCTCCTGAGGGCTGCAGCCATTGTTGATTTCCTATGGTCTTGTTTTGGAAGTCCTATATCATTTCCATTGTTTTATTGGGTTGGGTTTTATTCTCTTTTGTTTTATTTGATTATGTCAGATCTGATGGCAGAGCAGCTATTTCAAAGATAGCAAGATATATTGTGGTAGACATTTTGGATTTACTATTGGTTTGTTTTGAAGTCCTTTGCTGCATTCATTGTTTTGCTTTTATTGTTTCCATTCTGTTCTGTTCTGCTTTATTTTTACTATGTCCAAAGTTATCTGTAGCTATTCTGAAGACATCAAAAGGCATTATGGTAACTATTATTGATTTCATAATGTTTTGAAGTCCTGTATCTCTTACACTGGTTTGTTTTGATTGGTTTTATTCTGTTTTATCTTCTTTAAAATAAAAATTAAAAAAAGATGTTGCTAGAAAAAGTTAGGAGGAAAGGTAAAACGTCTATGGACATGATTCTACATTTCAGTTATAAATACAATGACTACCACAGTGTCTTCATCTGCAAAGAGCACAAAACCAGGTTGTGCTGCAGGTAGAAATATCTGCTTCCTGCCATGGTACTGAAAAGCAAGAAGAACCTGAGGTAGTTTGCATTCTCTGGCCCTTAACACATAGCTTGGCTTGTCCAAACTCAGCTAATATTTTTCTACACTGAATGCCATCAATCACAATTCTAGGAGGATGTGGTGGTGGAGAGCATTAGAAGTGAAATATTTAAATATGTAATAGTTATTATTCACTAATTTCTTATCTACATTATGCACTCTTTTGCCACCTATTAATGGAAGTCTGCATGCACTAGTCACTGTGGTTGGTCCTATAATGTCTTAATTTGGTTTCTTGGGAAACAGATTAAGGTGGAGTCTTGTGTGCAGATATGTTAGGCAGAGCTATTAAGAACAACATCTAGAAGGGAGTGAGAGGAGCAGAGTTGGGCAGAAGAGTTCAGCTGAGATGCTGCAAAGCAGGACATAGATGCTAGTGTAGAGATCTGGAGCTGCATTCTCATCAGAACTCTCGAATTGAGGCACTGAGGTCTGGCCTTTGTACCCTTGTTCAGTGAGGGCATTTAATGTTGAGCAGAGTAGTTCTATTCAGTTGTGTGAAATTCCAGGAAAGAGTCTAGGTAGGAGCTGTCAGCAGACAGCAATCCCAGCACCTGTGAAAATGGGAGCCTTGTCCTGAGAAGGCTCTGGGTGGCACAGCATGGTGCCCACAATACCAGGCTACAAAGACAAGGATAGACCTACATTTCTGGTCTCTTGAAGTTGGCCTTTGGAATGGGAGAGGCAGACAAGTAAGCAACTAGGATCTACAGTGATAAGTTTAAAGAGAGCAAGAAGGTAAAAGTGCCATAGGAAATCCCATCAAAGAGTAATCAACTCTGGGTGGGTCAGGAAAGACGTCTTTTCAGCAACTGCTTTGCTCTTTTGAGTTTTGAAGAGAGAAAATTCCATGCCATCACATCTCACAGAGTAGGTAATGAATTGCACAAGCTTGAATTTGCTTTGAGATATAGGGTATGTACTTTGCCAAATAAAGAGTAGTAAATCATACATTAATGGAGCCGATATTTTCAGGGAGTTAGTGCCAAAGGCATCCTGAGCACAGATCCAGTAAAGAAATAGGAAAGGTGAGCATGCAGGTTATGTGTAATGTGGAAAATAACCTTTTAAACTTTTATGCCCCTCTCTAGGGCAAGAATGCTATTCTTTAAAAGGTTAGTCTACTACCAAAAAAAAAAAAGAAAAAAGAAAAAAAGGCTACTTCATGTTTCATTCCAGAATCAATTTTTCTATTAAAAATAAATTGCACTTTAAGTAACTTGAGATATGTTCAGCTAGAGCCAGTGGCTAGATGAAACTTTCATGTGTGCAGTCCTGGTGATTTGGAAGGATCATTGAACTACTTAGAACAGCATATGAATGTTTCTGATCTTCTGAAACTTGGATGGCCCCATCTAACCTTAATTCCACTAGAATTTCAGCACTGTTTGGTGGGTCTGAGGCCCCCAGTGGTTGCTTTGTGTCCAGAGTTGTGTGATCATCAGGAAAATCCGAAGTACTTCCCTTTTTATCTCCATTGACAAAGGTTCGCTGCCCTTTAGAGGTTTAGAGTTCAGCTGGAGAGTCACAGAAACATGAAACAATCGGAGAACAATTCACAGACAGTATGTCAGAAAGCCTGGGTGTACTACAGAGAGTCCTTAAGGGAATCTTAGAAGAATATGAGACAGAGAGTCCTTGAGGGAATCTTAGAAGAGGCCAGCATGGGGACAGATTTTGAAGGCAATGGTTTGTTTGGTAGAGGGAGGATGGTGCAACACGCAAAAGGGCAGTGTAGTTGAACACAGCTCTAAGGAGGAAATGACTAAGATGTGTGTGTGTGTTTGGAGGGTAGCTGTCTATAGGAGTCAGGTCATTCTCTCTTTTTTTTTTTTTTTTTTTTTGGTACGGGTGATTGAACTCACAACCTCACGCCTGCCAGGCAGGCACTTGTGCCACTGAGGTAAATCCCCAGTTCAATTTTTTGAGACAGGGTCTCACTATGCAGTTCAGGCTGGCCTCAAACTCACTTTGTAGCCCAGGCTGGTCTCGAACTCACAATGATCCTCCTGCCTCAGCCTCCCGAGTGCTGGGATTAAAGGTGTGCGCCACCACACCCATCTTTTTTATCCTCCTTTTGGAAAGCAATTTTATTTGAGAAAGAGCTAAGCTCAGGGTAATGAGAGTAGTCAGATCCAGAAAATTTGGACTCAAAATAATGACAAAACCTACATATGTGACCTATTATCTATTTGTTCACTTTCTTTTGAAATTATAGAAAGTTTAAATATTTGTGCTAATAAGAAGACTCTTGGCCCTATGAGATGACACAAACCACCAAAAGAGTGCTTTCTGGTTGACAGGGACATTAGTGGCATCAGGCCCAATCATCCACTTGGTACTAGAATCTCTTTAACAAAGAGGGGTCTAACCATACATCCATCCAGTAGATGCTTGCACAGTCATAGTGTTATGCAATGCGTCATGTCCATTCCTTTTTGAATAAAGGTTAAAAGGGTAAAATCTGTTACTTTGTGCAAGATTTTGTGGTCTGCTCAACCAAGAAACACCAAATGGGCAGGTTACATTCTAGGCTATGTAGCCCAGCACCTAAATATTAGGCAAATTTATCTCCATTGTTTTGGAAGAAACATTACCATATGAGCTAAATTAAAATTAGTTTCAAATAAAAAGTATATGTAATTTGTTTTTGATGCTTTGTTTTGTTTTTTCAGAGTCTGGCCCACATGCATCTGGCATTGAGATACAAGTGAAAGGCCTTGTCCCTATTACATTACATTCTATCATGTAGATTTTATTCATTTTGAAAATCTATGGAGATATTTTTGCTCAGGTTCTTTCATTGAATGTCCTTGCCATCTCTTTTGCCTTCAAATAATTGCAGCTTTGATGAACAGCTTCCATCATTTAATTGATAAATTTGATACTCAAGGCGCGATTAAGAAAAGGTCTTTGCCAGGATTATAGCTCAGCAGCATAAGCGCCTGCCTGGCAAGTGCAGGGTTGTGAGTTTGATCCCAGGCACCAAAAAACAAAACAAAAAACAAAAAAACAAAACAAAAAACACAGACTTCAAGGAAGAGAGAAAGTTACCTTAATTCCTTGCTTCATTCTAAAGTTATAGGTGGACCAGAGGATAATTCATGAGACATAACCTCAAAAGGAGAGTGTCCAAAAGGACTGAAAGGATTATGAAGATGTGTGTCTACCCCAGCTCGAGTACTTGTCAGCAAGGATGTTAGCAGAATAGATGACTGAAGCTCACTGGGTGTTTATTATATGTAGCAAAGAACCAAGTGCATTGCACACATCATGAGGTTACTATTATCATCACCGTATTACATGTGAGGAAATGATGGCTTAGGAAGATTAAATCACTTGTCTGATGTCATAAGGTGGAAGGGGTGGGGACAAGTACTAAACTCTAAAAATGAACTCATTGTTACTGAATGGTGATGCGGAGCCATAATCAGATGACTCTCTGTGAGCACCCTCGGTCTGTCCACTGTAAGAACTCCGAAGTGTGTGACTGGAGAATGGTCTCTGTCACTTGTTTTGGCCTTACTTGATTTGTGCACTTACATATTAGCTTTTGTTGGTAGATTTTTGCAGCTTCTCACTGAAAACCCTAGTTTTGTGAATAGAAATAACTCCAAATCAACCAACTGTGAGGCTGCAAAGGATCGTTTCACAGGAAAGGACAAAATGATAACCCAATTAATTCTAAATATCTCAGGAAATGACAAAGAAACAAGAAACATAGAGATGTTTCCACCCAAGTGAAGGGTTTGAAAAGAGAGGAATGCATGAGGAACTTGTTAATGCTGGTATCTCCTTACCTGGTTGGTCTTGCCTTCAGCCTAGGTACTGATCCTGGGAACACTGATGCTTTTGCTTCAGATTAAATTTTTTTCAAGTCATTTTAGGATGTTTTCTGTAGTGGGCACTGTGATAGTTTGTATCTTGATATATCCCCCAAAGTGCCTTGAGATCATAGGTGGGGCTTTTCAGAGGTAGCTGGCCTAGGGTATGTGATACTGGAAGTAAGGGTGTGTGGTTACTAAATAGTTCCACTGATTGATTTAGCATAGTTGGGTGTGGATAATGGGAAGGCCCACTGTGGGTATGGGTGGTGCCACCCAAAAGGCTGGTAGCCTGCATGAGTTTAAGGAGAGGCAGGCTTGCTGCTGGTGTTGCTGCTGTTTCATTGCTGCTGCTAGCTGCTCACTGCCTCCTGCTGGCTCTGCCACGCACTGTTGTTTCTCCTTTGCGAAGCTCTTCTGCCAGCCCACCCTCCCTTGGAGGCAGCCATCTATAGATTAAAGCCTCTACAAACTCTGAGCCAAAATAGTCCTCTCTTCCTTGAACTTGTGGGTGTCATGTATTTTGTCTTAGCAATGAGGAAAGTAACTAAGGTAGACGCAAATGTCATCTCTTCTGGTTCTTGAGGCCAAGCCTAAGCTTATCCCAGATTTCTTTTTTTTTTTTTAATTTTTTTTATTTTA